>PVJL010005860.1:0-101354 GCA_004026885.1 Lyroderma lyra
CGACCCACACCCCTGAAACCGTCTCCCTGATACAATCCTGGAGACTTCAAATCAAAGCTCAACCCAGAGCCGACCTGTTCAGACGTGGGTTAGGCAACGTCACTCCTGTTCTCAAAGCCTCCACAGCGGTTCTCAACCTGTGGGTCGTGACCCTTTGGGGGTCGAACGACCCTTTCACAGGGGTCACCTAAGACCATCGGAAAACACCTATGTTTATGTGACGATTCATAACAGCAGCAACGTGACAGTTATGAAGTAGCAACGACAATAATGTTATGGGGGTCACCGCGACATGAGGAGCTGTGTTAGAGGGCCGTGGCATTGGGAAGGTTGGGAATCCCTGCCCTATACTTGCTTCATGCCACCGCCATCTCCTGAGAGCTGTGTATGTGCGGTCCAGCGGTGCATTACAGTAGGTGCCCTCCCTTCAGACTTCTTCCACTTAGGGATCTTACTGATGATCTTCTCATTAGGGTCACCCACCAGCCGACTTCCCTTGTATTAGTAAGACAACGTCACTGTAAAGTTTAAAGTGGTGGCAGCAGTAAAGAATGGATCGCCGTCCCTGATTACGACATTGGGTATGGCTGTGTTTCGGCATGCCTGGGCCTCCAGGAGCGAACACACGTGCAGTCAGGAGGGGCCTCAGTCTCAGCCCTTCTTTCTTCTGGGTGACCTTCATTTGCAGCACGCTTTCCCACATGGTCTCTAAGCAGTGTGAGTTTGCCCCACCCCAGATTGACCCTGGCAGAAAGGGAATGCCTGCTCCACTTGGCACGGGCTTGGGCCGTTCTCCCGGTCCCGGACTGGTCCTTCGGCCCAGGAAGTGCAGTGCTCATTCTTGGTGTCAGGGAGAGGGCGGGCCTCACCCGAACCATCTAAGCCAAGCATGGGGAAAGGGCACCAATGGCAGAATTCCTTGAGGGGGGGACGTGTCCGCTGCCTTCCTGCAAGTTGAACATTTCCTCCCCAGTCTGTCTAACGCCTGAGACTAGGACCTGCTCCTTACCCCTTCCCACCGCCAAACAGCAGCCCGTGGGCCTTGTCTACTGTCGGCTCTTCAGGGCGTTGTGTGAAACCGGTTGTTGGTCTGGGGGACTTCCTCGGCCTGCTTCTCCCTCCGTCTGGGGTTCTGAACCGCGACCCCGCTTTCTTGGAGAGCCCCAAGCACAGATAACTCTAAGCCAGTCGCACTCTTTCTCACACATTCCCCTGCAGCGCCTCCCCTGCCCTCTCCCTCGAGTTCTCTTGTAGCTCTTGTGCTCTTAGTTCTGAGACTTCTCTTTTCCTTCCCGTGTTTGACTAAACAGTGTCGGTCGTTGTGGTTGGCAAATTTAAGAGTGTAGTGTATTTAGAAATGATACAAATATCATATGGTCTCTTTAAGATTGACATCTTCTTCAGAATTTTCCTAGACGTCATCCTTCATGTGATCCATTTCTAATTCGATCATTTTTACTCAACTGTCGACACTGAGGATCCACTGTTTTATGACAAATTTTTCTTTAGTTTGGTGGAATTATGGGTATTTCAAAGGCATTACAAAACTGTGTATCTACATTGTAGGCTCAATAGTTCATAGACCGAAGTAGAAAGCTGCTAATGGTTTATAATAATTCATCTATAAAGTACACTTTCTCTCCTCCTGCTACACTGGCCACACTTCACAAAGTAAACACTGTGACTGCAATTTTTAGTTTTTGAGAAAATTCAGACAAGATGTACTTACTGAGTCTCTTATAAAAGCCCCATGTTGCGTGCCGAGTGGGGTGTCCTAGGGCTGGAGGCGGGGAGGGGATGTAGGGGACTTGGGTTCTAAAGATGAGCAGGGTTTGTCCCTCTGTCCAGGAAGCTACCGTCTCGTGGGGAAATGAGAGCAGTGCACCCACACTCAGAAGAGGCCGTGGGACGGGGACGGGACCTGCTTCTCTGGCCGTGGTGACTCTCAGCCCCTCACTGTGTCCCATTTTAACAGCAAAAGTGCCGTTCAGTGTGACACTCTAAGTGCTGAGGCCACGTTTGTGGCTTTGAAAGTCTTAGTGTGTTTGCGTCTTTGACTAACTGCAGAAACCATGACACTGTCCTGTTCCCAGAGCTGCCCCTGGAGGTTCCTTCTCTGAAGCGCGGGGCAAGTCCACTTCTGACCACCGTGCAAGGTCAAAGGCCCCTTAGATTCTTTACGCAGGGGATGGGGGTTTCCACGGGGCCTGGGGGGGTCGGCTTCACCTCTCGGCCTGCTCGGCCTTGGGCTCGATCACCTGCACACGCTGCTCCCTTCCATTCCGGCCGCATCCCTTCGGCACGCTCGCCTACAGCGTCCCCTCAGATTGATTTCAGCAGCGCGGAGGCCAGAGCAAGCCTTGGCCCGCGTGCCTCTGTGTACAGGACTTCCCACTTAGCCCCTCCGAGGTGGGCCACAGACAGATTCAGAGCTGACGAAGGACGCGGATGAAGGCCTTAACCGGGTGCAGCATGCAGCGGGTGGGTGGGTGGTGGGGAGATGAGGAAGACTGTGGTCACCGGAGTCACGGGCCCAGTCAGGACGGACTCCCGCCGGGCACTGCCCTCCTGCCTTCGGTACTTCCACCGACTTCCGTGCAGACGGGCCCACGGCCGTTCTAGCAGCTTCAGCGGGAGACACATCAGAGGCTGCGGAAGCATGGTGTCATCATCAGTTGTGTTAGTCTGTGCTTATTGATTGGTGGGCTGTAACAAAATTAATTAGTTGCTGAGGCCTGGGGTTGTCAAATCGTGTTACATGATTTTATATTCAATATGGATCTCTAAATGTGTTCATTGGATTCAAGAGGCAATACCATAATTACTGATATTAAATCAAGGCTCGATGTCATGGTGTGGGTTGTCATACATCTAGAATTTTTTTTTTGAAGAAGGGAAACTTCCGTTCATTTCTGTTTTTCCGTCAGGATTTTCAAAGTAGTTTTTAAAGAATACGGAATTAGAAGCGGGTAACTATGCACGGATGGGCCTAGGAGGAGCACTGACGCTTCCCACACCACGGGAGCGAGAGCTCTAAGGTGACTGGGAGAGTACGGTTCGTCTGCAGAGGGTCCCACCTCCTGCGGGCTGACGCTCTGTTTGAAATCTGCGGAAGGAGTCAGGCGTTAGAGCAAGAAGCAGAGCCCAGCGACGCCTTCAGTGGTGCGGGGTCCCTGGGCCACGCTGGGGGTCTGGGTGCCGGGGCAGAGGGCTTGAGGACTTCAGGGGCGAGAGGCAGCATTTTGTGTTTCCACGTCCAGTCAAGCACCATGGTGCCACCTTCGTGAACGTGTCCTTGCAGCCTGCACGTCCCCGACCAGTCGGCGTAGTGACCTGCCTGTGTTTCGTGGGCACCCCTTTGCTTGGCATGGGACACAGTTGGCCCTGGATGGTTATAACGATGGAGCTTACGTGGGCGGGTACAGATGGCGCAGTTTCCACTGGGTGGTGACCCCTGTGTGGAAATGTGACAAGTCAATTCCAGACACATTTCGGGGTCTAGGCAGGGAGGAGGCGCCGACTGCGGGTGCCCTGGCTCGCTGTGAGGCTGGGACCAGCTTCCTTTCACCGCTGCAGGGGCGTCTCTGACACACCCATCTGGTCACGTTTCGTCCCCGCTTACAGTGTCCTGGTGGCTCGCGATGGCCGTCAGCCTTTGGTCAGGTCTGCAGTCCTAAACGAGACGCTCGGGGCTTTGCTCTCCGGGCCGCATTGCTCTGTGTCCTCCACAGAGCGGGGCCACTGCGTTTCCCCGGAAGCTCGACTCCTGTGTGCCTCTGGGCTTTGCCGACTCTGTCCCTCCACCCGAAGACCCTTCCACCTACCTCCTCTCTGCGACTTGGGCGCCCTCGGGCCACTGGCCCGGCAGAGTTCCCTCGTCCCTCCGTTGCCCTCCAGTGCCCCAGCCTCCCCTGTCCTGACGTCGCCGTTGTCCTGTCTGCTGCCCTGGCATGCGCGAGCCCTTCGCAGTGTCTTGTCCGCTGCCTCTCAGCGGGACCGAGCTCTCAGGGTGTTTGTGGGATCAGGGAAGTTAAAGAGGACCAAAGGCAAACTAAGTTGTAAACGGTTTGCATTCCAAATGGGATGCAGCGGCCCTGGACGAAGGCCCTCACCAGACGCGACCTGGCTGGACCCTGGTCTTGGCCTTCCGGCCTCCAGGCCATGGGAACTGAGCGTCTGCTGCTGACGAGCCCCTGGTCTGTGTTATGGCCGCGCCGCTGGCTTTCCTCTTGGGTGGTTGCGCCCTTACAGGTTACAGAGCGGGGAGCAAAGAGCTCTGAGTGAAACGCCCATCAGGTTGCCCTGTTGGAGGGGTGACTGGGGTGGATGCCTAACGGCCAAGGCCCTACCTGTAAAGGAAATTACTGGACTGGATCCATGGTTCTCCTCCTTTTGGGCTTCATCACACTTGGAAATCTCAGGATGTTATGCAGAATGCTTGAAGCCATGAGAAGGCAAACGTGAGTCTAAAACTGAAAGCGAGGTTTGGAGTCCCGGAGACCCTCTGAACAGTTAGCGCTCTGGGTCCTGACTGTGGCATTTCACCCCCAGCCGGCTCCGGGGCCCCTCGGAGCTGCAGTCTCTCGGTGGCCCTGGCTGCAGCATGCCATGCTGCTTCCTGGCCGGCCACGGGTTCTTTCCCGCTCTGAGCCACGGGGCGGGGCCGGGGTGGGGCCTGCTCGCTCAGCCCTCAGCCTGTTTGGCAGGCGCGGTGGGAACATTTGTCCTAGTTGTAGCACAGATGATTTATACTATTTGATTGAAGTTTGGAGGTGCATGCATGAGGAGAGTCAGGCACCCCTGGTGTGAAGACTTGGAGGTTGGGAAATCCTGGACCCAATAATCTGCAAGGCCCTAGTTAGCTCTTGAGCTTCTAAGAAAGCAGATCTCCCTAATATTTTCTTAATGGGAGCCATAGTGTTTCTAATGGGGAACTTCCATTATGACTGACTATGGTGCGTGTGCATGAGATTTTCATTGAAAGCATTACGTACAAAATGCACTGGGTCCTCCGGGTGATGTGGGAAAAAAGACGTGTGTAGACTCAAGTTTGGAAAAGTTTGGATTCCCTGGAAACCTGCAGACCTCACCGGCGGTGGAGGCTGCTCTGGGTGATTGAAATAGCAGCGTGAGCCAAGGCAGCAAATCGGTGATGCCAGAAAGAGAGAAGACAGCCAAGTCCTTTGGTGCTCACGTGGGTCAGAGCGGCAGGAGGCCGGAGCTGCTGGCACAGCCGCAGTGAGCAGGTGGCACCTGCTTTCACTCCCTTTTCCCTGGGGGAGGGGGACATGCGGGCCCACTCCCCTCCTAATGGGGATTGTCAAATCCTTATTTTGTAGGCGGTGTGGAGGTGGCTGTTGCTGGTGCCGGTACGTGACAACTTTTCTTGTCACACACTCACGCCTGTCCTTGACATGCTTGCATGGCCCCGTGCTCTGCAGGGCTGCCTCGGGTGTGTGGGTCCCCCTGCAGAGGAAGCCCGCACCCAGATGGCCCCGCCGCCCGCTGGCCCTGCTCGCTCACTCATCTCCACACAACGAGAAAGAGAAGCCTTTATGGTCTTTGGGTGACAGTGTTGTCCGGTGTCTTTCTCGGAGAGGCCGAGCCTGACCCCTGAGTGACCTGACGGCTCCGCGCAGCCCGCGAGCGGGCCTGGACCTGAGAGGGGCTGGGGGGCCCAGGGCGTGCGGCCGGGCAGTCGCATTTCGGGGCGGAGACGGCTTCTCTGTTGGCACGCCAGGTGCAAGCATGCGGAGAAGCACCTGCATGGGGCTCTTAGTAACTGACATATTTAGGAGTCGTCCGGGCTCCAAACAGAACGTAAGTGTCTTCAAAAACTCCTTGCGATGGTGGCGCTGCCTGCCTCCCCATTTGTCAAGGGGGCGAGCGCCCTTATTAGTTTCTGAGGAGAAAAATAGACCTCCAGCGTTATCACCTGACGGTGAGATCTACTATTTTTCCCGGTAATTGAAGAAGTCACGGCATGCACCGAAAAGATGAAAGCTCGTGTAGGAAGGCATCAGAGGTTCTTCTTTTAATTTTTCAAAGGACTGTGTTCTTGTGTGGTGCTGGTGAAGTAACGTTTCATGCTGACTCCTTAGCCAATGACCTGCAAGGAACAATGACTCCTTCACTGACTGGTTCTTTAAGGACACAAAGTCACGCAGCCTCTCTGTGTGGGGTTTGCAGGGGTCCCTGCTTTGGGATTTGTGCTGGTCAGAATGTTAGTTATTCGATTCCATCATAATTAGCATTTTTACATATAACAGCATGCCCCATACCTTGAAAAGAAGTTAGTGAGGGTGTGCCAGTTCCTCTGGAACTGTAGAGGATGGAGGGACTGCAGGACCCATTTTGCTGTGAATACAAACTCCATTGCCCCTCATGACGTGGTTGGGGATTAGTGTCCCTGAGGTGGCAGGGGTTAGGAACATCTCATGTGACAAGTGATGCAAGCACTCATCAGATGCCAAGCTGTACAAGGCTTCGAATAAAGCCGTCACTACTGAGTCAGTGCTGTTAGGAGGAGAAGTGATGGTCATAATGGAGAAAACCTTGTTTCTCCCCATGTTTTCAGTCCCACTTGTGCGGATTAAGTCAGTGTGTCCACCTGACTAGAGTAAGGGGTGCTTGGAGAGCAGGTAGAATGTGACTTCCGGTGTGTTTGGGAGTGGTGTCCAGATGAACATTTGAATCAGTGAACTCAGTAGAGCACACGGCCCTCCCAAAGAGGGTGGGCTTCTCCCAGTCCACGGGGCTAAAGAGAATGAAAATGGGAAGGAGGGGCAAATTTGCTCCCTGCTGGAGCTGAGACGTCCATCTTTTCCTGTTCCAGGATATGGACAGTCCTGGATCCGGGGTTTCAGATTCAGACTGGGCCTTAGTGCCAGAAGCCCCCTGATTCTTAGGCTTTCAGACGAGGACTGAATGACACCACCAGTGCCTCTGCTCTCCAGCTGGCCGATGGCGTCCATGGTTGCATGAGCCCATGCCCTATAATGAATCTCCTCTTCTATACCTGCACCCCTCCTCACATCCACCCATTCATCCATCTACCCACCCACCCACCCACCATCCACCCACCCACCCACCCACCCACCCGCCCCTCCCCATCCATCCCTCCATCTACCATCCATCTATCCATCCATCTTCCATCCATCCCTCCATCCATCCACCATCCATCCATCCATCCATCCATCCATCCTCCATCCGTCCATCCATCCATCCATCATCCATCCATCATCTCCTGTTGGTTCTGTTTCTCTGGAGAAGCTTGACTAATAAATACACTGCTTGTTGATGACTTCAAGTTGACGTTTCAGATCAAGTCAGCAAGTATTTATCAACACATGTCATGCACGAAGGATTTTCCTGGTTTCTGCGAAGCAGGCAGAAACGAATCTGGCTGTGTCCTTGTCCGTGGTGAGCCTGCAGCCTGCTTAGAAGTGATTTCAGTGAACACATGTAACTTCCACCAGAGAAGGGCCCTGCACACATGCTTCCAGGAGTAGGAACTGAGACTGCGTTCTCTCAATGGAACAGAGGTCAAAGGCCATTCTGGTTTGCAGAGTGGGAAAGGCCCCCGCTGGAACTAGGTGGTGCCGTAGGGGCGCTTCGCGCTTGCTGGGATGACAGTAGTTTCTCCTCATTTGGACACCGTTCACTGATGGTTGTAGGTAGCATTGGGGGCTGACGGGGTTTGGATAAGGTTAATCCTGGTGAAGTGCCTATTAACCCAAGTATTTGTCAGAATGCTTCCGGGGCGAGCAGTTCATGACTGTCCCTGTCCCTGGCACGACAGGGAACGTTAGCTTTCTGAATCGGTCGTTTTGTAAGGACTCCCTGTGATAGGACCACGACGTTATGGATTGCCTCCAGTGACTTTGGCTGTAGCAAGCTTTCAATTTAGAAATAAAGCAGGCCGTGGCCTCATATCCAATTCATAGAATTCCAGGTAGAGGCAGCCGTTCTGCAGAACAGCAACACCTCACTGCTGGGAGCCCTTTCTCTAAGTAAGTAGGCTACTTGTAAAGGTGCTTATTGATTGGACAGTTAGTGACGGCCGCGTAAAACCTGACAGGGGTAAGCATTTTCTCTTTCTGTCCTTTGAGCCCTTGAAGGAGGAAGAGTACACAGTACGCTGAGAAAAATGTGTAAGTGACCTTGAAGGGGCTGGGAGTGGGGTGGGGAGGAGTGAGCCAGGCCCTGTTGATGGGGTGCCATAGCTCCCACACACTCTTACACGTTTCCCAGGCCGTTAAGCTTAGTCAGCTTTGGGTGACGGTGGGCAAAAAGGAAGGTTCATCTTTTAAATCTCGTTCTGACTGTGCTATGCAGCAAGAGGGACTGTAATTAATCTGCTGCTTCATAAAGAGAGCCACGTGTATCATCGCTGCTGTATTACGAGCGCTACCTCTGCTGTGATGTACAAGTAGGGGATGTGGACAATGCTCTGAGCTGCTTTTTAAAATGCTTTGATTCTCAGGTATAAAAGATAATGTGTCTTCAAAATAACAGCGATTCCAGTTTGCCCCTCCCCCGCCACACACCCACATACCTTAGCGAGTTACACAGACGTCATCGAAGGAGAACATTGTAGCATCGCTCGTTTGGAGATGGCAGGATTGTACCTATAAAAGGGATTTCTTGGGTTAGAACTTTAAGAAAAAAATCATTCACTACCTTAGTTCTTGCTTTGGATGGGAGAAATGATTTTTAACCAATTCTTATTTAAAAAGTTTTCTTGCTGGTTCTTTGTGTCATATATTTGAAGAGATGAGGGATGTGGTCCTTTAATAGAACACCTTACTGAAATTTAGGTTACATCATTTATTTTTTGTAAGAGAAGTGATGGTGGTCCAAGAGAATTGCCTGAGAGCTGCTGATCTCCCCCCCTAAATGTGTTCATCTGGATTTCTTTTCCACCTCAGAAACGGAAAACCTTCCAGGTACACAGCCCACAAGACCTTGGAGTTGCTGCCTCTGCGTTTTATTCCCACCCAGTGCGACAGCACGCCCTGCCCGCCTCGCCTCAGATGACCAGTGCGTGTCGGACCTGATCCCTTCGCACCACCTCCACCTGTGGTGTCCTCTGTGCTCAGCCTGCTGCGGAGAGCGTCACCGCTGTCCAGATGATTCCAGGCTCTTGCTTCTGCCCTGGTGCCCGCTTCCCTTCGCGTGTTCTCGTTTTCCACACAAAAGCCTCTCAGTCCCACTCGGAGTAGAAGCCAGACTTGCAGAGCCTTACGGGGTTTGGTCAGCTCTTAGCGCCCGGGCCCTCCCTCCTGCTCTCCCCTCTGCTCGTGTTCCTGCGGGTGCACTGGGATCCTTGCTGTTTCTTTAAGAACCCAGACGTCTCTCTGCCTCGGGACCTTGGCACACGCTGCTCCTGTCGCCCGACCTGGTCTTTTCCTTGCTACCCACGTGGCTCCCTCTCTCATCTCCTTCACAGTGTTGCTCCTTTTTACACTCTCAGGGCCTTCCATGACTATCCTACTTAAAGCCGTACCCCTTTCTCCTTTATTGTTTCCCACGTCCCTTTTTACTCTCCGGCACCTTCAAGGCATTCTTCTCTTATGTCTGATTGGCTGCTCCAGATTGTAAACTCCAAACTGTAGGCAGTTTTGTCTCTTTTGTCTGGTGCTGTGTCCTTAGTGCCTGCAATAGGGTCCAGCACGCAGTAGGCACTCAGTGAGCGTTGGTTAAATAAATGCCTGCTAAGTAACTAGAAATGGGGAGAGGTTCTAGTGCAGCTCTCGAGAGAAAAGATTTGGGGGGCCCTGGGAGATCATCCTAAGTGATGATGGAGGAGAAGGAGAGGGAATCCACCACAATATGACAACGACAGCCAAGAATCTTCTCAGCAGTAACCCTCTGCCTGCTTTGTCTACTTTAAATGTAACAATCCTCTGGTTAGGATTTTAAGGCTGTGCACGCACGTGTGTGTGTGCGTGTGTGCGTGCGTGTGTGTGTGCGTGCATGTGTGTGTGTGTGCATGTGTGCGCACGTGTGTGTGTGCGTGCATGTATGTGTGCGTGCATGTGTGCGCGCGCACATGTGTGCGTGCATGTGTGTGTGCGTGCATGTGTGTGTGTGCATGTGTGCGCACATGTGTGTGTGCGCGCGCGTGTGCGTGCATGTGTGTGTGTGTGTGTGCATGTGTGCGCGCGCTCATGCATGTGTGTGTGTGTGTGTGTGTGCGCGCGCGGGCGGGCGTGTGTGTGTGTGTGTGCATGTGTGCGCGCACGCATGCATGTGTGTGTGTGCGTGTGTGTGTGTGTGCGTGTGTGTGCACGCGCGCGCGGGCATTGTGTGTGTGTGTGCGTGCGTGCATGTGTGCGCGTGCACATGTATCTTTGCTTTATATATATACTCACTGCTACAGACCTGTCTAGATTTAAATTGAATTACTCTCCAACCTCAGAGAATTACAGAACAGGTGATAATCTAGTTCTCAGATGGCAGCGTTGGGATGTTAATTAAGATGTCTGAATAATTTTTGTTCTTATCCGTATTTATTTTTGAAGAAAATAGGATATATGCTAATGATACATACGTAGTGGGTCTATGTTAGGGATAGGCATGCAGTCACCAAGTGACTAATTAACTCTGTGAGGTGATTAAAGAATTTTAATGCAAGTTGCCTGTCACCAAGTGTTTCTTTTTTTAGAAACTCAGAAGTATCTTTTGTACTTCAAAAGGGCAATAAAGACCCCATAGCATTTTCAGCCTCGAATGAATGAAAAAGACGTTGGCATCTAAAGAGGATGTAAAGATCATGGGTGGGAAAATAAATGACAACATTGTAGGTGACTTAACCAATATCAGAATGTAGGGTTCATTCTTACTGTCTTTGAGGAGTCTCATGTGATTAAAAAAAGATTTGGGAGGATTTGGAAGAGTTGTTACAGGAAAGAAAAACAATGTGCCAGATGGTCAGAGAGAAATTCTTTCTTTATAAAGTTTTCTAATTACACTTGTTTACTTATATGTCTTCATTTCTTTGATATTTTTATGTACTAGAGCATAGATAATTGCCTATAAGTAGTCAATCAAAATTGTGGGTTATACTTTGGGGTCACACTAGCATATTAAAACACTGTCATATAATTTTGAAATATTGGATGCTTTGCCTCAATAATCGTTTGAGTTTTTGGAAATGAACATAACTGCAGTAGAGACAGAAATTAATCTTTTTTTGGATCAATAATTGTGATTGGCATGTCATGACAGATCAGTGATTGACATAGCATTCCTTATTAGGGGAACAAGTTAGGATCCGGACAGATATGTGTTTCAAAATGAAAAGTAATTCTTTGTACCCTTCCTGTGTTTTTTAAATAAAGTTGTAAAAATTTAT
Source organism: Lyroderma lyra (assembly GCA_004026885.1). Taxonomy (NCBI): domain Eukaryota; kingdom Metazoa; phylum Chordata; class Mammalia; order Chiroptera; family Megadermatidae; genus Lyroderma; species Lyroderma lyra. The sequence goes on from PVJL010005860.1 coordinate 11,360, forward strand.
TTAGTAATTTCAGGTGGCATAAAAGGAGAGTGTGAGATTTGTATGTTTATTTAAAGTGCATAAACTTTAAATAACTTGAACTTTTTGAGAATCTTGACTATCTTGAATGTAAATTGGCAAACTGTGTTGGTGGGAAGAATTGCTGACTTTTCGGTCAGAGAGGAAGTACAGATAAAGGAGTAGTCATAGCTCCAAATATGAGGACACAAACAACAGTATTTTATGAGCTTGTGGAGTCTGTGAGTTAGGGTTCAGTCTTGTTGAGGTGGCTTGTTTCTGCTTCATGGTGTTTGGGACCGCAACCAAACTGTCAGCGGAAGTGCCCCATGTGACCCCTCCCCGGGGCATGGACCCCCGCCCAGCACGGTGGCCGTAGGACAGATGTGTTCTGAGAGGGCCACTCAGGGGTCAGAGCACCAGTGTCCAGTGAACTGGATGAAGGCTCGATGGTGCAGAAGGGAAGTCACTCAGCGCCACCTTGTTTTGTTGTTGTGATTGAAATTTGGAACCTAGAAGTGGGGTCTTGGGAGGGCAGTGACTGCAACTTACATGTGAAAGCCATTTCAACACTTCGTTGCGGAAGATGGTGCACGATGACTTTTAGCTGAGAATTAGTGGCGCCTGCCATCAGGGGTGCCGCCTACTTCCCTGTCTCTTGAGTCTGGGTGGGCTTGTGACCGCTCTGACCAAAAGGGTGTAACAGAAAACAAAAAAATGTAACGAAACTGTGAGGAAGTTCTCTTAGATTCCTAGATTTCTCAGAGTTTCTAATCATCAGTGGGTATCCAAATTTGTAAGTCCTTTTTCTACATTTATTAAGATAATCACTTTTTTCTGATTTACTCTATGGATACGGTGCATTTTATTGATTGATTTTCAAATACCAAAGCAACCTTTGAGTCTTGGGATAAATACCTCTTGGTCGTGATATATTTTTCTCTTTCATATATCACAGGATTCGATTTGCTAATGATACTTCGTTAAGAATTTATATGGTTATGTTTATGGTGGCAGTGTTCTGTGTTTTTGTTTTGTACAGTCTGTGTTTGATTTTGACATCAGGGTAATTGTCTCGTAATGACTTAGGAAGTGTTTTCTTCTGTTTTTGAAGCAAGTGTGCAGAATTGTCGTTGATTTTTTTCAGTGTTATTTTTACCTTCACACCCACACTCCCATCCTCACCTGGCTCCAAGAGCAGTCCTTAAAAGTGCGCGTCTGTTCCTGTCACCCCTGGACTCTTTAAAGTCCTTCGGTGACTTCCCGTTGCCTTAGGAGTGAGTTTACCTCTTGTGGCTGTGGCCGTTCTGTTGCTGCCCTCTGCCTTCCACCCTGGCATGCGGGTTCTGCCGTGGCGAGCCCGTGGAATGTGTTCGGTGGTTGAATAATAGTAGGCGGACACGTGAACGGAGCGTCCCCGACGAGGCAGGAGGCCGAGTGTTCCACAGAAGAGGCAAACCAAGTGTCTGGGACGTTCCGTGAGGGAAGTATTAGACTGCTTTAGGGGCTTGAGCATGGATTTAGGGTTTAGGCAGGTAGAGGCGGAATAAAGAAGGGTGTGGTTGGAGAGGAAAGGAGGGCAGGGAATTCCAAGCCCAGAAAAAAAGGGGCCGTAAAGATGCATGAAGAACGCATGTCAGGAGGGCAAGGTGTGAGAGCACAGGTCGAAGCAGATGAGGGCAGCCGAGCGGCAGGCTGGGGTGGGGGCCTTGAAGGTAGATCTCGGACTGTGAACTTCTGTTTGTGGCAGCACGAGGGCTGGCATGGGGAATGCTGGGGAGGGAAGTGGCCGAAGGAAAGCGGTGACAGACTCCACGCCCGCAGATTGGGGGAGTTAGTGTTTAATTTGGTCCTTGTTGATTTGTGTTTCAAAGGAATCCAAGTACCCATTCCCCTGTTATTTCTAAAGTTATTTATTCATTATCAGCCGCAGTCGATACTCATTTTACATTAGTTTCAGGTGTACAGATAGTGGTTAGACACCTACACGGCTCATGCAGTGACCACCCACACCTCTGGTACCCACCTGGCCCCACACACGGTAACTACAGTGGTACTGACTGCCGTCCCTGTGCTGTGCCTTACGCCCCTGTGACTTGCGTGACCACCGATGTGTTCGCCTCAATCCCTCCGCCTTTCTCCCCCAGCCCCGCCACCTTCCTCCCCTCTGGCGAACATCCGTTTGCCCTCTGTCTCTCTCTATCTCCAGTGTGCAGAATTGGTATTATTTCTTTAATGTTTAGAGGAATTTGCCAGTGAAATTATGTGGTCTTGGAGCTTTCTTTGTTCTTAGATTTCTAATTTCTCTAGTAAGTGTAGGGTTTTTCAGGTTACTTCCTTTCGAGTGAGCGTTGGCAGTTCGTGTGTCTTTCGGGGAAGCTTCCATCCCCCGTCTGCTGTGGACGGTGTCGGTGTGAATGTGACCCCAGCCTCCCTGTCTAGCCTTCGGGGCTCCTGGGGGCTGCAGCCTCGCCCCCGGTACAGGAAATGGGACAGGAAATGGGGGTTTCTCCTCTCTCTTTCTCTCTTCTCAGTCTGGCTATGAAGTTTACTAATTTTATTGAATTTTTAATGGAATTAGCTCTTGGTTTCATTGACTTTTGTCTCTTGCTCTTCGATTTCATTTATTTCTGCTCTTAATTATATCTTCCATTCTGATTTCTTTGGGTTTAATTTGTTCTTTTGAAGCTGGTTCCTTAAGGTGGAAGCTTAGAGCCTTGATTTGAGACCTTTCTGCTGCTGCTGTGTTAGCACTGAATCCTGTAAGCTTCCCTCTAAGTATTCATTCAGTTGTGTCCCACAGTTTTTGCTATATTGTATTTTGATTTTCAATTAATTAGAAATGTTATGTAATTTCTTTGATCTCCTCCTTGACCCATCTGTTACTGAGAAGTGTGTTGTTCAATTTTGAAATATTTGGAATATTTGGGGGATGTCGCAGACATTTTTCTAATGCTTACCTAGAGATTCCGCTATTTCCCCCGTCCGATACAGTCTGCTTTGCTTTAGTTACTCTGAATGTTTGATGGTCTTTATTGAAAATAATGAAAAAACAAGGAACCCCAGAAGTCATCTAAGCTTTACTAGTGCTGTAAGTTACTTGGACTGAATCTCCTTGACGACCTTGCATCCCGTGGCCACTGGGGCAGTGCTGTCGGTTGAGGAATCAAGCGCCATTGGGGTCCAGCAGGTCTGGGACCTCAGATTTTTGCTTAGTGCAGTGTGACTGTAGCTAACTACCTTAATGGCGTCTCAGTCTTTTAATCTGTGAAGTGGACATAATAATTATTGCCCTGATTATGTCACAGGTTTCTTGCAAAATTAAAAAGATAAGCGCTTGATTGTTGACCATGCAAAATGTGAGATGTGGTCCCTTTTGGTGGACATTTCCTACATGTAAGATTATTTATCGTGCTGCTCTTTACTTAGGGCTGCATGTGACTACTTAAACCAAGTATTATAAAACTTCTTAGTTTAAGTTATAGGGGTTTGAATGTACATGTTAGAATATAAGATTAAATATAGTACTCACTTCACTTCTAATAACCACATTTATAACTAAGAGAAGTATGATTATGTAGAATAACTACCCACTCGAATGAAGAAATGGGTATAATTTTGTGGATATTTTCATTGATGAACAAACTACACACCTGTTTGAAAATCCATGCTGATTAAGTGGTGGGTTGGACAGCCTGGAAATGCGGCTCTGATTACAGCTGTCGTTCAGGGTTTCTGAAATTTGCTTTCCTAATCCTGCCAGTTCCCTCGATGCCATCGCCGTGAGGGTTAGTTGCTCTTTGCGTCTCACTGGGTCATCTTGCATGCTATTTGCAAAATGGAATCAGGTAAGTTTTAATGTTTGGTACTTAGGCTTTAAAAGAGAGGACTACCAAAGGAGACCCCTGTATTGTTGACTTGCCCTCCTGTCAGCAATTCAGTGGCTTTTCACATACGTCAGGAACCAAGTACCCTTGAGAAGTAATACGCTGAATTCTAATAAATGCGATTCTGAGGGGGATTACCCTGGAGTGCTCCCTGGGCCTGTGTCCTGCTGCATCTTTACATGAGATCCACTGTGGTAACCTAGAAAATCCTTCAAGCTTGTTTCATGCACACACATGTATTTTAAACTAACCGCAGCCTGCTCTCTTGGGGTCTGAACAGCATCACTGTAATATTTTTAATTCAGTAAACAAGCAGCTGGCACTTGGAGACGTTGAACGCAACTAGGAAAATAGAGCCCAGGTCCCTGCTCACGCAGGACGGATGGGCTCCAGATGGGGAAGCGTTTCATGCGCAAAGAGACAGAGATCATCTCAGCCAGTGAGCGGTGCGCTGGAGGACCCAGGTCACGATGCGGAGCAGGGGTGTCAGGGCTCAGCAGCCTGCAGCCCGTTTCAGAGAGCGTCGGGGCTCAGCCACACGTGGCCGTGACCGGCTGCTTTCTTACTACAGGGCGGGTGGTCTTCAGAGCCTAATATGTTTACTGTCTGATCCTTTATGGAAAAGCGTGCCAACCCCTGGGAACAGAGGGGGAGGGGCCTGCAAAGTTGCCCTGCAGAGCGGAGTGAGACCCGGCGATGAGGGACTAGCAGCTGCACGGTGGGTGAGGGGGCCCGCCGGTGGAGGTGCACTGCGTTGGCAGGTTTGGAGAAAAGGCTGGTGGCTGGGCATGGAAATGAGGATGGCAGCTCGAGCTGGGTGGAGGGGAGGCACCCCCCATAGCTCAGTGCTGGGGTCCACTGGCCCGTGAAGCTCTCCCCAGAATAAAGTTTTTAGGAGCATGAGTAAAACGACAGTGTCCCCAAGGAGACTGGTTATAACAGAATGCAGTTACTGCGGTACAAGGACGAGTTTGCATCACAGTAACCTGTGTGCTGCTTTAACACATTCAGTAACCAGACTTAGAAGTTGTTCTCATAATTGGTGTACTTTTAAAGTAGAGATGAAAGTAAACATTATTTCAGGTTATCAACAATTGTAACACTGTATCCAAATATCTGATTTTTATTAGTGTCTAAGTCATAGGTGCTACTGAAACTATTTGTTTTGCTTCTGTATTAGTAATTGGAGGAGTATTCAGAATAACAGAACCAATAGGAGATCGATTACTTACCTACCTGTCTACTATTACCTGTCTATAAAATAAGGAGCTGGCTCAGGTGATTATGGAGGCGGAGACCCAGGAGAGCTGACAGGAGCCCCAGTGCAAGCGCAGGAGAAGACCCAGCTCACGCAGTCAGGCAGCGAGAGCAAGGTCCTCCTTCCGTCACCACTTTGTTCCATCCAGGCCCTCAGTGCATTCGATGAGAACCACCCACATTGGGAAGGGACAGCTTCTTCCCTCAGTCTACCAAGTTAAATATCATCCTCATGCAAAGACACCCTGAAATCGTGTGTACCCCTCAACTCTCTGTACCCCCCTGTGGCCCAGTCAAGTTGATACTTAACACTGACCGGCACAGACAGAAACGCTACATTCAAACTGAGGTCGTGTCACTCAGCTGAGCTGAGCGGTTTCCTGTCTGAGTTCATGCTTTTCTCTAATCAGAGTGGAGTCCGCAGAGCGTTTGAGCAGAGCACCGAAGGCCCTGACTGGTACCTAAGAAATGCTCGCTTCTCGGTGGGCGCGGGTCTCTGGGAGCCAGCGTGATTGTTTAGGGGTGCTCAGTGCACGCTCATCTTGCTTTGCTGTTGCCTTTGCCCTCTCAGGACCTGGATGAGGGATGATGACTCTGGCTAGCTGGAGGTGCAGAGGGTAGGAGGCAGCGTCCCGGGCGCTGCCCTTTCTTGAAGTCATTGTAAGTGAAATTCGAGGCTCATGCAGACTTTAATACTCTCTCTGGTCCTGTATTTTGTATTTCTTTTGTCGGCTGCCGTCACTAGTTGTCTTCACTCACACCCAGGTGGAATGAAATAGAATGAATGGTTTGGAGTGTGTCACAGCCAGGAATACAGAATGCTGTCATTTTTAACAGACAGAAAGTCCTAAATTAGACAAAGGAGTTGCTGTTCTTCATCACAAGGTGCAGCTGGAATAAGCCCGACATCTCTAGGATTTCTCTTTCTGGTGTTCACATTGCCGTGACCTCTGGAAGTCCGTAATTGCTCCTGATGTTTCCATCTACAATTAAATGGTCTTGTGTTCATTCACATTAGCCGTGAAGTGCGGCTCTTCTGTGTATTCAGTCTAAATGCAGGAACCTTAGTTGTCACGCTGAGCAACCCGATCAAGGACATTACTACTCTGTCTCGTCTGATCTTATTTTTAGTTTGCATGGTTAAAAAAAGCAAGGCTGGGTACCGCCTAAGATTCCCGCTGAAACTGAGGTGTTCATGTGCAAGGTGATGTGCAGCGGCCGGAGCATCACAAGGTGTCTGTCTTTCCGGCGTGCCCGTGGCGTGTAGGCTGAGAGCTGCTGTGACCGAACAATCCGAGTCCCTTTGTTATTAAAATGCAGACGTGCCCAGCAAACCTAGCCGTTCTGCATATGCACAGAATGCTGACTTCCATTTGCCATGTTTCACAGAGACTGCTCAAAGGAAGATTCCAGTAATAGAGGGGAAATTTCCTCAGCTGTGGGACATTGGAAACCACCGGGGTGGTTCTGGGTCTGTGCACAGAAATTACTTGGAAGTGGAAACTCAGCTAGTTTTCAGTGAAGACCCAGCTTGCTGAGAATCAATGCTTTTGTCCTGTGACTTGGTCTGACCTCCCGCCGTCTCTGGAGGCATCCCGCATTCTCTATTCCGTCGTCTTCAGGAGAAATCAGCAGCTAGGGCTGCCCCGAGGGGTTGAGTTGACAGATTTCTGCCTTTATCTTCCAAGGATATTGAGCAGGACCTGATAGAAGAGGCAGCTGTGGCATAAAGCTCAGAGCTCGGGCCGGGGAGCAGGAGACGGCAGGAGGGCTGGTGGAGCTGGGCCGATGGAAGATGTGCCCACCATTCCAAAAGCAGATACCTAGGCGGAGGACAGAAGTGGTATCCTCAGTCTTCTGTTTATATGTTTCCTCCCCTGCTGTCATTAAAGGGAAATGGAAGCATCTAGAATGTTTGTAAGGTTAAAAAATAGTAGCCTTTGGATCATTATTTTATAAGGTATTGAGAAAATGAAACGCATTTATTTGAACACGGTTTGTAAAACAATTATTTATTTCCTGGAGATTTAGTATTCCAGATTTGATCGTCAGACGTGTCGAGGGTTCCTTGCCTATGTGTGCACGCACGCAGCTGTGCTGTGTACAGTTCCTCGTGTGTGCATGTTCAGTAGTTTTGTGAAACCTCATGGTCACATCACAGCCTATTTTTTGAAGTAGCAATGACGTTCAGACTCCGGGAAGCCAGCACAGTCGTTGGACGTTACGTAACATTTCACCTAGGATTTTGTCCATTTTTTAGGAGTGTCATACCTTTAGCGGTCACGCGGATACCACCCAGGGAAGACATCAGTCGGCATCGTCCCGTCCACGAGGCACCGTGGGGACAATCTGGCGGGCAGTCACACTGTGCTGATCCCGCCCCTGACGTTCTTGACTCACCTGCAGTGCCTTGTGTGGCCGCCTGCTGGCCTCCTTCTTGCCTCTGTAGCCACAGCGGCCTCTTGTAGTCTGTCTGTGTCCACAGCCCCTCTCCGCACATGGCTCCCCACACTGGGAGACCTCCGGCCTGCGTGCCTTGTTACCTCTCCTCTTCCTCTTGTCTCAGCTCCGGGCCCTTCCTCAGAGAAGCCTGCCCCCTTCCCTTAGTCAGATGCCCCTCTGACACCTTCTCGTAGTCCGTGCTCCTAGCAGAATTCCCGTTTTATGTTAGTTGGCATTTCGGACATGGGCACTTGGGGACTTGGCAGAATAGTTCGTGGCCTTGACTTTTCATTGGATGCGTTTGCATGTGTCTGAGTTTTGTTTCTCTGACTCTGGGAGCTTTGCCCAGTGGTTGAGGGCCAGGGCATCACAACTTTGCAATAAAGGTCTTTATCTTGGTCAGTTCGGCTGATACAACAAAATACCACGGACTGGACGGCTTCTGGTGAGGACTTTCCTGTTGTAGACTGCTGACTGTGTCCTTGGGGCCGAGGGAGCTCCCAGGGGGCTGAGCACATCGGAGGGCTCCACCCTCGTGACCCGATCACCTCCCAAGTGCCCCGCCTCCTGTATCATCACGCTGGGTTTAGCAATTCAACATCTGAACTTCTGGGGACACAAATCTGCAGTTCCTAACAGTCGGGTAATGCAGACTTCAAATAAGTAACCTCCTGCCACCTCTTGAGACCCGGGTCACTGCTGGGAACTGTGCTCTCTGTGTCACCTGTTCCTGAGAAACTGAGACTCCCCAGGTGACAGAGAGGGCTGACCCACGTCCCCGCGTTCATGGACATGCACTGTCTCTGTGTTCTCAATCAGGCATATCGGTGACATTGTGAGAGTCTGTCCTCCACTGAGTCAACTTGTCACTGTCATAGTTTTGAGACTGTCACATGTCCCCATTGCCTTCAGCCCAGGGTGGTCAGAATACACCTTCAGAGGCGGGACAGAAGGGGTTTCTCCACTTCCGGTGTAGTAAGGTCTGTAGCGGGCGGGGGCAGTGTCTTTTCACTGTTCATTACCGTTTCCTTTTCAGCCATGCTCAGAGGAGAAAGTTCTCTCTTCAGGGTAATTAAATTGTAAAACTAGGTTTTGAAAAAGCACGAAGAAAATGCCTTAACCACACGGCTTTGATCTCCCTTGGCCAGAGGAGATGGGCAGCCTGTATCAGCCCCCGAAAGTGACGCCCCGCGTGGCCCGAACATCTGGAGTCCTCACACCTTTGTCCCCACCCCGCCCGGGGAGGAGGGGGCGCAGATTGGGGAACGTTGTGTGCTCACAATTAAGTGAAGTGCCTGCTGGCTCATCTCTAACTTTAATTACTTTCTCCTCCTCAACTTTGCAATTAGCTGATGTTGCTACAAATTTTTGTCACATACTTAATCTTTATAGAGTGCTTTTGGCCAGAGTGCAGTTGCAGCCCATGAGCAGCTCCTCCGTCTTTCTCCGGAGGTGAGGCCCTCCAGGCAGTGACGTCTGACAAGGGACATGCTTGCAGGGGCTGCCCTGCTGCACAGGAGCGCAGGGGAGGCCAGTGCTCGGGCTCCCGGCTCCGCCCGTGCCGCACAGCGGGCAGGGCCCGTGGCTCGTCCGCGTTCAGCCTTCCCTCCGCCGTCCCGTTCGCGCCGGGTTCGTTCAGCACCAGGAGCTGTGCGAGCACCTCGCTTCCAGCCCTCCGTAGACCTGCCGGCAGCAGGTGGGATAACCAGGCTCGGAGGAGTTCCTGGCTTAGTGAGTTAGAGCCAGGACTTCGCCCTCTTGTCCTGTCCCAGGCTTTGTTCTCCGCTGCTCCTTGCTGCCTGCGGGGCAGACCGCTGAGGGGGTGTGGGGTCCGTTGATGTCGGAGGAGACACACCCACTTGGCCCGGGCTCTGAGTTAGGAATTAGCAAGCTCCTGTGGAGGAGGGAACGAAACGTTCTGTATTCTGACTGGTGAGAGTGCAAGTAGTGGATTGGAATTCCCAGCTTGTACTCTGGGAATTGGAAAGGGGTTGGGGCAGGCCCGCTGAGGGTATGTCCATGTACTTCACTTCGTGACATTCGAAAGACGTTCTCACTTGAAGGATTTCGATATGTAGTTTCAGATGCCAGACATCACCCAAGTGTCCTGTAGACATTCGGGTATACGTATTTAGTGATTAATCAGAACAAAATATGTCGACTTAAGAGTTACACATAGATGGTAATTAAAATCAGAACGGAGCTACCTAAAAAGTCTCTGCTGAACCCATCAGTCCATTTCCGGCTGTAGGGACGAGGACTCCAGGCTCAGGGAGAAGAAGAGACTGGCACAGGTTTACTGAGAAGGTGACAGGGTCTTCCCACGAGCCCCTCCCCTCCAATGTGGTACAGGGTGATGCTCGCCTTGCTCGTGCAGGTGGCGTCCCGGGACATGATGACCCTCTCTCTGGTCCAGTGCATTGGGTGACAGTGCCTGGGGTGGGGGTTCCCTGGTTCTTAGGAAGCACCTGTACTCTGCAAGGGCACCATCTGCTGGTCCCTGAACCTGCTCACACAGGCCAGGCTGTAAGGGCCACACGGTGGATTTGGGCCCCTCTTCCGGCGCTCTTCACTGAGAAACTGGCTATGGTTTAAAATTACTTGTTATTACGTCCATTTTCAAAACCCTGGAAGAGTGGGAAGGACAGAACAGGGAGCCCCTGCGCCTCCACCACCGGACTCCCTTGTTCTCACATCTCGTCATATTTGATTCACTTCTGCTCTGTGATGTTTGCCACACAGTAAGTTCAGATGTCACAGTGCCTCTCCATTCCCGGCTCCCGGAGAGAGTAAATGGTCAACCAGCAGCCACGCCCGCTGTGAGCTGTCCAGCTGTCCGCGCGCTAGGACCTGCTCTGAGGTGATGCTGACCCGACCCTCGTCCGTTCTTACAGACACTTCCCAGGCAGGGGGAGTGAGCAGTGGACAGGGACCTGCCACTGTGACAGAGTTCAGCCTCTCGTGGAGTGGAGCATAAACACATGTGAGTTCAGAAGTGGTGGAGGACATGTCTTTAATGGTGACACTGGGTCATCTTCTGGTCCCTGTCTGTCCAGCTGGGAATGCAAAAATAAGTTCCTCCCCCTTACTTCCCAGCCCCCTCCCTCATTTTCTAGCTCCCCTGTCCTCTCCAGGGTGCTGGCTTCCTCCTGCCCCTCACAGCCACGAACAGAGTCTGGTAGTTACTGCACCACTAGTTTCCCAGACTTTGAGCCCTGCTTAAGCTGCTAGGAATCGCCGTGTCCCAGTCCGCTCGGCTGTGACAGAATACCTCAGACCGGGTGGCGTAAGCAATAGACAGTTATTTCTCCTAGTTTAGGATGCTGGAAGCCGAAGGTCAAGGTGTGGGCTGATTTAGTCCCTGTTCCAACCCCTCTCTGGGAAGTAGACAAAGGCTTCTCTCTGTGTCCTCCCCTAATGAAGAGAGAACTTTGGGTGTCTCTTCTCCTCTTATAAGAGCACTAATCTCCTCATGGGCCCCACCCGCATGACACGCCCCAATGTCATCTCACTGGGGGTTAGGGCCTCGACATATGAATTTTGGGGTGGACACACACATTTAGTCATCGGATATCTGAGATACATCGTTAAACTCAGGGGTGACTTTCTTAATCGGGGTGAAGGCAGTTAGGACCCAAGTGGATGAAGGAGGTAGAGAACTCTGCCCTGAAAACCCAAATATTAAAGGGGGCCATATAGAATAATCAGATGTTTTGATTAGATTCTGCCTACCTTTAAGAGTTGCAACCAAGGAACTCAAGAGTTAGACGAAAATAAGAAAACCGAGTGTTAGAAAATGACTGAATTTCCCAGGTGAAGCATGCCTGAGCTGTGGTGTCTTCAGTCACTGTCTCGGCCTTGGGCTTCTTATCTTGGTGGATGGTTATTGCACTGAATTTCTGCATCGTTCTGTGTGACTGCGTGACCATAACGTCCCTCTGTGAGGCATATTGAGTGACCCCTTGCTAAGGAAATAGCTTTTTCAGCTAATGAAGGACATCTTTCCATGACATTTCTTTCTGTTCCCCTTTCTTATTTCCATGTAAAATATTCCAGATGACATTAATTGTACCCTGAAATTGTCAAGGGAATAAACAAGCAAAGGACCTAGAAATATCTGCATATTCAGGGCCAGTCGTTCGCCAAGTATTAGCACATGGCAGCGAGCGAGTCACGCGGGCAGAAGGAAAAGGTTACATTCCAATTTTAGGAAGCAACAGCTGCCGTCGCTGAGAAAGAGAAAAATCAATACTGTGGAACACGGTTTGAGTTTCAAGGTGTAGCAAAGCAGAACGTTTGCAATTATGTGTTTTTTTTTTGGTAGTGCCCCAATATTCTTTTTTATATAAATGAGTTTGAATGCTTTTTCTTGGACATGAAATTTCTGGAGTGGTTTATCCATGCTCATAGTTGGATAAGGCTCCGTGTGACGTTGTGGGGAGATGGGGGTGGGAGTGGGGGAGCTTAGACCTGTGTTCTGGCTCTCTGAGCAGATGGGATTTGTGCACGACTGATCAGAGCTGTAGTGTCTTAAACTAGATGGAGGTGCATGTCACTGTCATCTAACTATCTCCCTCACCCAGAGGTAGGCAGTCGGGGGAGTACGTTGGCCTCAGAGATCCTGACTCTTTCCGGCTCATGTCTCCATTCGGCCCAGATGTTGTGCTCAAGGTCCAGCATGGCGATGAGGGCACTGGTGTTGCAAAAGCATTTGGGGCAGCCAAGTGGAGGAAGATGAGGAGGAAGTAACAGAGGGCACTCTTTTTAAAGCTGTCTCAGACATCTTGTGCCCATATACACAACGCATCGTAGGAGTGAGCGCTTCTTAAATGACCAGAGAGGACACGTTTCCGCAGCCACCACAGCACCTGAGAGGCAGGTGTGACCACACCGCAGGTCTCCCAACCACCTTTTGCCACCTCTCAGTCAGGACCCCTTCTTCCTTCTCAGAGGTAGTGACGGTCCTGACTTTCTTTGCCTGTTTTTAAATTTTATATAAATTGAATTGTATAGCACATGTTCTTTGAATTTACCTTCTTTCACTTAAAAATGTGTTGGTGGGATTCATCCATGTTCTGTGGAACTGTGGTTAGTCTGATCTCATCAGTGTCTACTACAGTTTCTTCCTTCTGCTGTGGCTGATTTGGGTGGCTTCTGACTGGGGGCCATCAGGGATTGTGTTGCCATGACTGTTTTGCTTGTCTCCAGGTGCACCTTGTAAGTGTTCTGCCAGGTGTGTGTATGTGAGTGATTGCATGAATTTGTCACCGGTGAGAGTTTCCAGCGCTCCTTGTGCATGTTGACACTTGGTATTGTCTTCTTGATTTTAGCCATTCCTGCAGATTTACAGTGGCGTCTTGTAGCTTTTGTTTTCATTTTGCTGGTTATTGATGAGATTGAGCACCTTTTTCTATTTTTGTTGTCTTTTGGATATTCTCAGTTGTAAAGTGCCTGTTCAATTGAATTCTTGTTCATTTTTCTGCTAGGTTGTCTGTCTTTTATCTATTGATGTTTAGGAGTTCTCACTATATTCTGGATATTGTTCTGTTGTCAGTGGGACGTGTTGCAGACACCCACTCTCTGGCTTACCTTTTTATTTTTGTAATAGTGACTTTTTTTTCCCATGAACAGAAGTTCTTAATTTTAATGGGTTCTAACTTTAACATTTTTATTTTGTGTTTGCTTTTTATTTTTTTGGTGTCTTGTTTAATTTTTCCCTGCCCCAAGATCAGAAGATACTTATTTCTCTTATGTTCTTTGGAGCTTTGTGGTTTGCATTTCACATTTAGATTTAAAATCTAAAGTTGCTTTTGTGAATGGTGTGAGATAGAGGTGAAGTTTCATTTCTCCATAGGACTTACATTTAACCGAGAACCATTTATTGAAGGAGCTTTCTCCACACTGCTGTAAATACTGCATCACCCATATTGTAACACATCTAAATATTCTGTTACTATCAGAAATAGGGTTATAACTGCATTGAACATAATGGTTCCCAAGAAACTATGCTTCATTGAATCTGTCAGTCACATCAAAAATATATTGAGTGATCCAAGCTGCTAAGGATGATCATGAACATTTTGTTTATGAACTCTTAAGGACATTTATTTCTGTTGGCTCATGAAGCAGTTTCTGGATGAAACACTAGGGTAGTTTTGAATATTTTTCTGATTATGCATTATCTTCTGTTATGTACCTGAAAGCCATTAAAATTAGTTATCATTGGACTGCTATTCATTATAGAAGTTTAAGCGTTTATATTAGAACTTGACTTACAAGGATACTTTAATACTTTGTTTTGCTGTAATAGTGTATCTTACTCTAAATTAGCTTTCATCAGTCCTGAATTTTATATGCCGTGAATTTATGAAAAAATAACGTTTGATTAAATGTTCTATGTAGACAAAGCTGAATTTTGTAAAATGACAGTGAACTGTTTTTGGAGTGTTTTTTAATTACCTTTGAGTTAACTCAGAAGTTTGTTATAAATGCACCTGCACTATTTTATTAGAGTTTTTTCCCTCTCAGGGTGAGCAAGCTTATATTTAATTTTAAATATGTATTTAGTGATAGCCCTAGGGTGTGAATAATTAGAATGAATTTATCAGGGTTCTTTCAGTGCTGCAAAAACAAGTTAGGTAACACATTAAGTATGTACAGAAAGGTTGTTTCCAACACTTTATGATGCAATTAACAACAACAAAAAATTCATACCCTGCAGTATTATAACCATGTGATATAATTTATCATACACAGTCACAAATGACTTAAAACCTGCAATTCTTAATGATCATATTCACATTTAAAAACAGGGCTGTTGCAAGTCTAGGGTGTAATCTTGTGTATTGCCAAGTGACTCTGTACCCTGTCGGTAAGATGGGAAAATAGGCAACTGTCAGTGTTTAAGTGGAAATGACCAACATGGTTAAAAATAGAACGCGTCTCTAAGAGAGATTAAAAGTGCTCTTTCTGGCTTGACTCGGCCTTGCCATTGCCGTGCTTTGTGTGGCCTGCTTGGGCACACAGCTGAGATGCTCCTTGCCTCAGTTTCCCCACCTGTTACGTCAGACTCGGGCTCTGAGGCCATTCTCGCTCCCTTTCGTCACCTGAGGCTGATGTGATACTTATTTTCAGTCTTTGTCGTGTCCTAATATATGCATTTGGAGGCTAAAAATACATCTAATTATGAAAAATTTCAAACACAGAAATATGGAAAAAATAAAAAACATACCCACAAATCTTATATGTTCACATTTACATACGCTAATATTTTGCCATCCATCCTTTTTTTCCATTTGCTTCCATCCTTTTTTTCTTTTTTTTAAAGTAATACCACGCGCCCACCAGGTAAAAGTCCCCTCCTCCTCCGTCCCAGGTACCTTTTGTCCTCGCCCCAGCGCCCGCCCTGGGCCCCTTAGCTGGCCACATGTGGCTCCTCGGTGAGGACGCACTCAGGCTGCTCTGGCGTTCCGCACACACAGCTCCCTCTGCTGGAAGGTTCCTCCATCACTCAGCCGCTGTCCGTCATGTGGCTCCCGGGGCGGCCCTCGCCCCTGCTCAGTCGCTGTGTCTCAGTGACCTTCCTAGACGTCCTCCGCCCACAGCCTCTCCTCCTGCCTGTCTGGTTTTCTCCAAGCCCTCAGCGTCATCTCACGCCGACATGCTCTAAGGTTACTGCTCTCCCTTCAGCTGGAGTCGAAGTGCCACAGGGTCAGGGGTTGTTGATCGCTGTGGAGGTGACATCGCCTGGAACCGTGCTTGGTGGGAGGGAGGCACGCAGCAAATTGTGTGTTGGATGAAGAAACGAGGTGTTGTCTCGTGTGCTTTTGTGAGAGTTTCCAGGCATGTTCTGCATTTTGTGGGACCTAAAGCTCATTATACTTGGGAAGACCTTCTTTACGAAAAACAACACAAAAATTCAAATTTAAAAAAAAGTGAAACTGAATGTTTACTTCGAATAAAAAAGGAATAGAAACAAGTTTCAAATTTTAGAAAGATGACAACTACCACAAACATTGCACAATCCCTAAAAGTAACACAACGTTTGTGTTAATTAATTGCCTAGCAGACCTCTCTAGTGTTTCCCCCCACAATTTATGGCTCCTTTTCGGATTGGCCCCTTCGATGACATTCATTACATTTGTACCGGAGGAGCAGAGAGACGTTTCCCTGACACGACTACTCAGAATTTGCGCTTCCGTATTGATGGTTTAGATGAGCTTCCCCAGCTTCTCAGTGTGTGGCAGAGGCGTCATGACATGTTTAGGGATTTTGTCAAATTCGGGAAATCTTTATCAAGTGTCTTTCATGCTTGAGCTTTAACATGTCAGGACATTTCAAGATTTCTTAAGCAATAACTAATTTTAAATAATTTGATGAATTGAAGGCATTCATTGTCTGGTATGTTTGAATTTTGGTATCACCAATAATTCTGAAAAATTCTGGAAACTGGATTACCTAACATATAAAGTATGAAAGTTATATAAAATCGACTGAGGCATAATCAAGAACATTCCAAATGTTTGTCACCGTATTGGCTGTTTAATACTGTGGGTGGCAAATTTCGAGTGTCTTTGCATCTGGAGTCACGAGACTTCCTGTAGACAAGATGCACGAGGGCCCCAAATTGTCAGACACGAGACACTGCAGTATTTGAAATAGAGGACTTCACACACAGACGGACTTGCATATAACATTGCTACAGGTTTGTGCCTTAGAGACACAGTATGAATAAATTTCGCTTTTTACTCATCCCATCAAAACAGTAAAAATGTAGGGTGCGTTTATAATTATATATTGCATTATCAACTCTCTTCCTGACAAAGGAGAACTTTCATTGCGACCAGACATCTATGAGCATTGAGTTTTCCACTTACAAGTTTACGTACCTGACGAGTGACAGGATTTCCCGCAGAATTAGCTTCGGGCTCCTGTACGCATGAGAACACCCCATTATCTGTAAACGATGTGGAGGTCGCGCCTCTCGGGGGGTGGGAGCACGTCCCTCTAGGGAGGGGTACACATCATTTAAAGAAAACAACCCTTACTTGAGAGTCATCGCCCCATGGCTGCAAAGGGGGCTGGACCTTGAGTGTTCTCCCCTGAGGGGGGGCCTGGGACAGCCCACCCTCATTTTCTGATCCCAGAACAGGCGTCTGAACCCCAGAACACGAGGCCGACAGGTCCGCTCGTCAACCTTTTCACTGCCACTTCACTGGGGACGTCTGGCTCTTGACCAGCTAGAGTCTCTAAGTGAATGAATGCGTCGTGGAATGAGTAACGCTTTCAGCAGTTCTTGTTAGCTTGCCCGCAAGCCCAGTGTGTGGGCCGGGAACCGTGTTCATGGCTCGGCCCCATTTAACCATCCTGAATGTCTGTTGGCAGCCAGCGCCCGGTGGAAGAGATGCTCCCCGTCCCGTTCAGGAGGTTGGGCAGGCCCGGGGTCCAGCCCTCGTGGGTAACCGATAAGGACCTGGGAGAGGCGTCTGTGTTGCCTCTTCAGTGGGACCAGGAGGCTGGGCAACTGGGGAGGTCTTTTTTTTTTTTTTTTCCTTCTTTTCTAAAGGGTACACCAATTTTGTTAAAAATTTACTTTATTGTAATAATAAAAATAAAGCACACCCTCCAAATTAATCGTTGCAATTTTATAAAAATAACCAGAGAAATTAGTGACCTTTCAAAAGAACACCATGCACACAAATCTGCAGTAGGTAAATGAGACTGTGCAAGGTGTCCTGGGTCATCCCCTGTGTTGTAGGTTCCTGAGAGTGAGATATAAATGGTTTGTGTCACTTACAGCTTTTACAGATGACAGCCTAATCTGAGCAATTAGATTCTTGGGAAAGAGCGAGACACTTATTAAATCTTATCTTAGTCACTCCTAATTGCACGCATCCATTTATCTCTGTGGAACAAATTACTAGTGCAAAGCTATAGTCAGTCACAGCCTAACTAGTCTTCATTTTAGATGATTACAAAAACCAACACGATTGCCACCTGGGCATGAAAGGGGTCCACAGTTAATGGAAGTTCCACTCTCTTAGCACATTTCAGTTACGCGAGACAGTGTTGCCAGCTGTAGTCACCGTGTTATGTCAATGCATCAGATTTTTATACCTTATTTGTCTTATAATGGAAAGTTTGTGCCCTGTGACCGGCCTCTCCTGGTTCCCCCACCCTCCTGCCCCTGGCAACCACCATTCCACTCTGTTTCTAGGAATTGAGCTGTTCTTCTTTGTATTCCATGTAGAGTGAGACCAGGGCATGGCCTCTCGTGACCATGCTGGGGCTTCTCCTGTCTTGTTCTCATTCCTGTCCCGTCCTGTCCATGCACTCCTCCTGAAATCTGTCATGTTTGTGTTATAAGGAAGAGAGACAGTGGACACTGTGTTTAGAGCAGCTTTTCCCAAAGTGTGTTTGTCAGGCAAGTGACATTTGTTGCCTGTCACCAGGGGTAGAATTGGCAACACTGCTGCCCACTGCATCCTGGGGTCAGCGTCAGCAAGGAAAACACAACGAAATCTCACACTTACGTGGAGAAGAGATGGAGAGATCAGCGTCAGTAGTGAGCATTGGTTCCCCATGGCCAGGGGTCCCTCCCAGTGGACGATGCAGGACAGTTGGCCTGCACACATCCCTCTGGTGCTGCAGAATGAAGGACCCTGTCCCCTCCCTGCGGGGCACAGAGATGGCAGTGGAGTTGGCCGGGTGCCATGTGATGTATGAGCTTCAGCAGAACAGAGGAACAGACACCGAGTCTGAAATGGGAAGGACATTCTGCACAAGGTGACGAGTTCAGCAGGAGCGGCGACAGCTCTGTGGCTCCTGGTCGGTGGCGTTCCAGGCCCAGGGCCCATTCCTGCAGGGCTGAGGAGGGGTTGGAGGGCTGCATGCAGGAGGCAGCTTTTTCCCACTGCGCTCAGCAGAATCATTAACCTTTTCAGATAATTGGGAATGTTTCCAAAATTTATTAGATATTTTCAAAATTTTCAAACTTATTAGAGTAGCAAATAGAGCTCTTAAAATGTTGCTATAGTTTATAAATTTTCAAGAGGGGGAATATGCTAGGCATTGTTTTCCAAATTTATTTTATTACAATATTTTACTTCAGGGAGGGGGGGAGAATTTTAGAGTTCTTGGACCATGTATTCAGAAATACTGCCTTACAGGAATAACTCTCCTTGTGAAAAACTCGGAGGATAGGACAAGAATGAGTTATGTTTGAAAAGGTCCTTAAACTTCACTTTCAAGACACTTGGTTCTCCGGAGAGGCCATTATAGTCTGAGCAAATGCAGAATCCATTCAACAGGGCCTGTAAAATTGAAAATAAAGACATCCACCCAAGCACGATTGCCCGTTTCTTCTACGTTACCCAAGATAAATTTTAGTGGACTCTAATAGCTTTGATCAATGGAGATCGCATTTTATGGCCCCTCTCAAAATCTTTTAAATAATACCGCAAACCTCAGTGCACACACAGTATAAAAATAGACAGACATGAATTTGAGTTGTCTTAAGGGATGTTGCTCAATATTTCTAAATCCATATGGGAAGCGGAGCAGGGAGTCAGGCCCAGACTGACGCCTGCTTCTGCCACTTTGCAGATCGATCAAGGACTTCACTGCTCAGGGAGGTGCTTTTTGGTTACATATCAAAGGGACTTTCAGTGGGATTCTGCTTTGATTTTTCCCTTTGCAAGATGAAAACATAAACGCACTAATGTATAGATAGTTCTTCCAAATGCCTACAGCTAAATTACAACCTAGAGATTTTGAATTGTTCCTGTTGGACTGGGCTGTGCTCACCTGTTCGTGCACCTTGGCACCGAGGCACGCACAGCACACACAGTTGTAATTCACAGTGTTACCTTTGATTAGTCCCCCCCATATGCTCTTGCTGAGATTCTGTCCTTCCAAAACTGTTCACCTGGGAGTAGAAAATAGAGTTCCATTTGTGTTTCCTTTGAGAAAAGACACTAAGTGAACACGAGTATTTTGTGCTAATTTTCTGAGTCGATGTAGATGCCACTGTTATGCATGTGCTCATTCTGAGTGACTGGTTTAGGAGAAAATACGGCCATCGTGCCTCTGTCCATGCTGAGGGGTGCCTGTGTGGATCTGATACAGCAAACCTGGGGGCCACTTGGCTGTTCCTGAGCTTGTGTCCCCTTTTAGATAAATTGTCAGTTATGAAATTTTATTACAAGAAGGCAGCGTGTTCCAATGGACAAAGTCAAATCAAGTTGAGAGGTGAAGGAACGTTGTTTTAAGGGGTTCCTCCTCCAGACTTATGGAACTACAGCGAGCCATCTGGAAGCGGGGAGCAGCTGCTCAGTCTTTATCGCTACGGGCGGGCTTCCCGCGGTCCTCTCTCGGTGGGCTCCGGGCCTGCCTCTCCTCCTGGTTCCCGGTCCTCACAGCAGGCTGTCATGTCGGCCTGCTCCCGCAGCCACAGCTGCAGTGTTAGTGCCTGCCGCTGGCCAGCCCGGCCCTGCTTAGAACCCTCGCTTCCTGCGAATGCCCCCCCCCCCCCGCCCCCCGTACGTGGTGAGTCCTTCCCACGTGCCGGACACGCTTCCTCGTCACCGACGTGTGAGACAGAACCGCCGACAATGGACTCGGTACCCAGTGGGCTGCGTGGTATGTTAGGAGGGGCAGGGCCAGGCCCCCTCGTGTGCAGCAGGAAGTGGGGCCGGGGGAGCTTGGGGGTGGGGGAGGGTGACAGCAGTACTAGATGAAGCGCTCAGGGCACATGAGAAGGTGATGTTGATGAAAGCGTTGACGGTGGCGAGGAGGTTTCCTAAGACGGATCTATTGGGAGAGGGTTGCGGGCCATGGGGATGGCGGTGTGGCTGTGGGAGAGAGCACAAGGAGGACAGGGACCAGAGGAAAGGTCTGGCAGGGCACGGAGTCCAGATCACCAGGGCCCGTTGGGAGGACTGAGGCTGTCACTGTGCGCGGAAGAGCCGTGGCGTGACCCCCGGTCTACGTGACGGCTGTGTTGAGCACAGACGTAGGTGTTCAGGGACGGGGAGTGGACACCTGTGTGGAGGGGTGGCAGTCACCTGGTGAGAGGTGTGCCTCTGTGAACAGTGCGGTATTTGCAGTTAAAGATCTTTGACGGTAAATCTCAGGTTAAGTGTTCTTACTACAGTAAAAACAAGTAAGTAAATCCATGAGCAGATTAATAAAAAGGCACAAAGGAGAACACGGATGGAACGGAGGGCTGTTGGATGGACGAGAGCACGTTAGGTCGATGTAACTGGCCGTGTTTTCTTCTTTTCTGGTGGTCATAAGATGTGCCTTACAATGTATGGGGTCTTAGATAATATAAAATATGGTACACGAAATGTGTTTTCTTTATAAATGTTACAATTTTAGAGTATGTGGAGCCTTACATCAACGCGGATGCTCAAAGTCATTGCTCAGTTGCATTTGCAAATTTCTGTGTACCTGGTATCTAATAAATCATGTTCTCTGAGGAGAGTCATTATCCAGGTAACATTACTGAAGTCTCGCTGATTCCTCTGAAAGTGCTGCAGAAATCATATGTGTAAATTTTTGCACTTAGCGGTAGTACTAATGTATTCTAAATAAATTGGAGCCTCGGCCATCTGTTAGAGTTGTTAGCATAGGAAAAGCCTGCTTTTTTCTAGCTTCACAAACTAATGTTCAAATCACAAATGCAGAACTATGCAAATGACACACCGCCGGCCTTTTGAAGTGAAGAGACGTGTGAGCAGAGCAGCAGTTCAGCCTCCAAGTTCCTGCCAGCCTCTCGTCCCCGGGATTCAGGGATTCTAACCCAAAGCCAAAGTCTGCGTTTTCCTCGTGGCAGAGGACCACGGACGAGCTGAGGATCAGAGAACGTGGAACTACTTCTTTGGCCCCAGCCCTGCCTTCCTCCCCCATATCTCTTTCTCTCTGTACCTTGAAGTCTTTAATGTCACTTCAATGAAGGACACTTGCGGTACCAGCACCACCATCTCCGTCCCGAGACTGCATCACGAATTCCCTTTTAGACAGAGCTGGATGGATTTAAAAACAAATGTCAGCCAGGTGTGCTGGGGCCCATGGGAACCTCCTGCTCTCTCATGTCTTGTCCCGTGTCAGGGCCTCAAGGAGGATGGCAAAGGGTAACATGACACGACTCCAGAGGGGACGACCAGTCCGGCAAGCAGGTTGGTTGGAGACGGCGCCGCTGGTGCAGACTGCAGCGCGCAGGGCTCGGTGGGCTGAGCAGGGCCGCGTGCGCTCCCAGCCCCGCAGGCCGGGCCCACCGGCCCCTTCTCTGAGGCCCGTGGAAGGGTGCGATGGCCCCATGTGGGGACTCGGCACGCAGCGGGCTGTGCCGCGGTGAGGTGCCCGGGGCCGCAGGCTCAGCGCCGCCGTGAAGCACTGAGCAAGGCAGTTCTCTTGGCCCAGATTCCTGGCTGAACTCAAGTTTTCACACGAATAGGCCACCCTGTCAGCAGCTGAGATTAGACAGACTCACAGGGACTGGGACACAATTTATTTAATTTATCTTCATTGAGATGTTATCAACCAAATTCTGGTTGGCAGGATGAGGCCCATTGGCACACCGATCTCAGCTATACCCTTAACCCTGGGCGTCTCTAAGTCCCAGAAGACACAGAGAGGTCTTATTTCACATCACCCTCTAGCTTTCTAGCTAATGGCATGTATGAACTGCTCCACCTGAGAGAGGCTATTGATCCAAACACCACAGGACACCACGTGTTGGTGACCATGCACGTACCTCCTCGTGTAGGCAGGATGAGGTCCAAGGCCTGGGATGACCTACCATCCATTGGGAATTTAGACTGCCCTGTAGACCTCCTAGGGCTTGTGGCTGTCTCAGTGGCTGGAGTCACTCAAGTCAAGGACAAGCTCCCAGCCATTGTCCCTAGGATGCGGACTCTGAGGATAGGGACCGATGCTCACAGTACTTATGGAACCAGGAGTTTTTGTGTCCCCAGGTCAATGGCCCTCTTTACCCAGAGGCCCAAAAAGGAGAACGTGGTGTCAGTGCCAGTAATTACAAGGGACGATAGATGGTCCCCAAAGCAACCCCTATTGCCAGCAGAAAGACCTTCTGTGGTCCACTTCGCCCAGTATGCCAGTGTATGGGCCAGGCCACTTCCTGTGGGACTTGGGGTGAAATTTAAGGGGACAGCTGTGACATTTCTTCTGTTCAGCCGCGTGCACAGTGTCAGTGTAACGGCAGCCTCTGTAGCCGTACGTGGTACAACACAAGACCCTTGGGTATCAGAGGAAGCACGTGCATTTGTATCAGAGTAAAAGGACGGGGGGCTGTTCGGAGTGCTTATACATGCACAGGGCTCAGGGCTCAGGGGTCAGGGGTCAGGTTTCGGAACTTCTGCTGGCAGGATCAGGCCCTGCAGAGAAATTCGGGACGGGTTGTGCTCACCTGAGTTTTTCTGTTTCCGTAGCAGGTAGACAGTGCTGTGTCGCCAGGCAACCATGTGCTATGTGCCAGGTGGTGCCGGTGAGTCAAAGAAGCCTCAGGTACCCCTGGCCCCCACACCTGGGCTCTTAGGGGACCCTCCTCCAGGTGCTGTGTGTTGCTCTCCCTCCACACCAGCTGGTCGGTTCATCCGGTCTTGTAGCCACGACTTCCCACTTGGCCTCACCACCCCCACCTGCACACACAGTGCCTGTCCACAGCGGTCAGGGGTCACGGGAGCCAGAGCGTGATGAGGGGACGGGCAGTGCTGCTCTGGGGCACACCACCTTAGCGGTACTTTAGAGTCTGTGACAGTGCAGCCCTCAGGATCGGACCGCTCTGTATAAAACAAACCAGGTGCGGGTAGAAGCTCCGCGGGGAGCCACCCTCCTCCTGTCAGCTGCCTGCTGCCCTACGATGACACGTGGCAGGTCGCCTGGTGCTGGGGTCAGCAAACAGAAGGAAAGAGGAGCAGGCAGACCTGTGCACATGGGAGTGCAGACACGAGCACCAGCATCTCTGTCCGTCATCCTCCCATCATTGCAAAGCGGACGATCCCTTCCAGACCACAGCCACCACAATCAGTGCCCACATTGTCTGGTTGGGGTGTGCCGTCCACACCGCTCACCCTGCGGCCTGCTCACCAGTCTCCGTCAGGTGAGCCTTTCAAAGTCCATCCGGCCTCTTGATGATGGCAGGAGAGTGTCCATCAAGTGCCATGACCGTCAGCTCGTTGCCAGCTCCTGTTTTTTAAACCACGAACTGCGTGTCGCCGTCTGATTACCGCTGTCTGGACAACCACACATGGGCCAGCAGTTTCGGTCACAGCCTGCCTCTCTGACAAGAATCGTAGCAGTGCCACTTGTTGACACAGCACTTTCTCTGAAGACCCCAGGTCGTTTCACCACAGAGTGCACTTAATCCCACCACGACACACACGGGGCACGGCAGAAGTCACGCCCGGCCCCGACGAGTGATGGTTTCATGACAACATCAGAACCACACGTGCTTGTGATTCGGTAATAACAGGCGTGGTGTCGGTTACCGGCTCCTAAAAAGGGCCGTTGTTTGTATAACGGCAAGCGTGTGTGGTTATGATTTGGTGATGAGATTGTCACTCACATCTGGACCCTCTATGTAAACACCTCCCCGAGAGCCGGTGGTGTGGTTCGGTCTGAGTCTGAAGGCCTGAGAATTGCGGAGAACGATGGCGTAAGTCCTCACCCGGGTCCGAAAGCCAGAGAACCAGGAGCTCCAGTGTGCAAGGGCAGGAGACAACTGTCTCAGCCGAAGCATAGAGTGCAAATCCGCAGTCCTTCCTCCTCTTGCTGGGGGCGGGCGCACGTTCTTTACTCAGACCACCCGTTTACATGCTCGTGTCTTCTGGAAACGCCATCCCAGACACACTCAGAAGTCCTGCTTTGCCAGCTGCCTGGGCCCCCCCCGGCTGGCACGTAGAGTCAGGTTTCACAGCCCCGGTGTCGTGCCTGAGAGTACCTGACAAGCAAACACGGAGTGCTCCTGTTTGAAGAAGATCAACTTAGCCTCGTCCTTAGACACATCTTGCTACCAAGCCCTCCTGTGCTCCATCTGGTCGGCCTTGTTGCCTTTAAGAAACAGCGTTTGCCTTTGTGACGAGTGGTGGCTTAGCTACGGCTGTCCCCAGATAGGAGGCCTATCAGTTCTGTATTGGGCAAGTACTGTCTGCCTGGCATTATTTCTCTTCGTAACAAGGTCTCTCCCGAGTCAGGCAGAAGTCAAAGCAGTGTGAGTTATGGAACATTCTTTTTCCCCTCCGGCTTGCCCTCTGTCTCCAGCCTCGGTGGAGCGGTGCCCGAGTTCAGGACGCAGAAATGTCCTGTTACGTGCTCATGGCAGCACGCGACTGAGAAGGGCACAATCCACGTTTGTCCCCTGAAATGCTGTTTGAGCCGTGTCTGAGGGCTGAGCAACCGGCTAACTGCCAAGCCAGTCAGGAGAAACGCATTCGGAACCAGCACGCCAGGGCGACCTCTAAATCAGCCGTGACCTCCAGATTAACCGTCTTGCGGTGATGTAGAGGCTCGGTGGGATCAGCGCGTGCATTTGGGCCACAGTGCGAGAGGGCTGGGCTGTGGCTTTGGGCCCCAGGCAGCCACTGTGGTTCCCCGGGGCAGGCGGGGGCCCCCAGTCCTGAGCAGGCTGCAGAGGCGAGCAGGGGACGGAAGCACGCCGCCCCCTCGTGCTCCTCACTCGCTGTTCCAGCGTGACGGCCGTCCCGGGGTTGGCTTCACGGCTCTCGCCTGTGCTTACAGAACCACTGCAGGAGGAAGCCAAGGTGAAAGCCACCTGGTGACGTCGCTGCTTTCACTGATGTGTCAACAAGGACCCACTGTGCTTGCTGCACCGCTGTGGGGAAAAGAGGTTGAGACAGGACGACCCTGCCCTCGGGGGCCCGGGGACCAGCAGTCCCGTCTCTCTCCCTCGTAGTTACGATGACCCTGTGGAGCTTGGATGGGCGGGGTTCTGTGACCGAATGTGGACTGAGAGCTGCTGCCTGCGACTTGGTGTCCTGCTTCCGTGGCCCAGAAGTCGATGGAGGATGCAGCGCACCCTGCGTTCTGCCCGATGGAGGCCCTCAGTGCCAGCTGCACCCCATCTTGATCTTCCTCATCTGTAGGTGAACACCACAAGTGTCTCAAGGCACAGTGGACGTGTTAGGGCGAACTCCCTCCTCCACCGAACGTCACCTCGTCCACAGGGCGTGGGTGGGCTGCCTTAGCAGTTTTTCTTTTCTAAATAAAAAAATTTTTTTTATTGTTAGACTTATTGGGGTGACATTGGTTGGCAAGAGTTACATGGGTTCCAGGTGTCCACCGTCTGCTTGTTGCATTACGTGCTCCCCACCCAGTGTGAGTTCTCTTTCCATCACCATGCACTGGGCTCCCCTCGCTCCCTTGGCAGTTTTGAAAGTGGGAATGCTCACTCCTGAGCTCCCAGCATGCTTCTTGGTGGGGACAGTAGGAACGTGGTGCTACTTAAAGTGAGTTCTACATGGTCAAGGCAGAAGAGAAGCACCGTGCCACCAATCCTGAGTCTTTGCAAGGTTCCTGGAGGGCAGTCGGGGCTAAAGAGGCAGCTTTCTAGCATCTGCTAGGTCAGCCACCCCATCTGCTGGTCAACGTTCTCTCTCCTGACTCCTTCTGGTCCTTTGCTTCCTAAGTCATAAATTAGAAGCACTTTTTGGAGGGGGGAGAAGGGCTTCAAGCCAATTTCATAAATTTGAGCCACCAGAAGGTAAACTCACCAAGGGGAAGGGGTGTGTGTGTGTGTGTGTGTGTGTGTGTGTGACAGAGACAGAGACAGAGACAGAAAGAGGGGGGAAGAGAGGGAGAGGTTTTAGCAGTTTGAGTGAAGTCAGAACGCACACATCAGATGACTTTGCTGCCCGGAATTATCATTAAAGAATTCAATTATTTATTAGTATCTGCTACGTGCCGGCAAGGTGATAGCATTCAAGGAGATGTGGGGCTGAATCCCTACTGAGACGGTCTCGGGGGTCAGCAGAGGGGATGGGACAGGCAGTAGAGGGTGTGAGAAGGACACAGGTTGTCCCCATCACTGCCGGCAGGACCGGGGGAGTGGTTGTTTCTCCCCGGGGCAAGCCGGACTTGCAGAGCGGGTGGGCGCAGAAGAAAGCGTTGGAGTGGGCAGAACGCCATTCCTGAAGGATCCGCCTGGGGACGACCACTTGCTGAGTTGCGCAGACTGTGGTTGGGGGCTTGTCCTCAGGATGAGAAGCTGTGGGCCAGTGACGGAGGCTGCCCGAGGGGGTCTTCTCCCGTGTGACCGTCTCTGTGACCGGGGCTTGAGCACTCAGCAGGCGTCGGAGGGACGTGTGCGCGGGTGGACGGACGGATGGCAAGGCTGCGTTTTAGAGGTCGGTTTCATGCTGCCGTTTTTGGGTTCCCGGACGCGCCGAAAGCGGAATGCCTCCTGCTCCGCCCTGACCGAGGTCAGCAGCTCGTTGCGTACAACTCAGTTACTGCTGCTCAGACCTGGCTCCCAGACGGAGAGGCTTTCAGGCTGGTCCTTAACTCCTCGGGACTTCTGGGTGCGAGCTCCCCGAGTGGTTCCGTGGTCCCGCGCTGAGGATGGCCATGGCCCCTGCAGGGCCCAGCCTCATTTTCATCAGGCTCCGGGAGTTTCTCTCCCCTGCCAGGTGGGGTGGGGGTCCACCCTGGCACCCCAGGGCACTGCCAGGAGTTTCCTCTCCTTTCTGCCCCTTTGCTCAGCCTGTCACCATCACAGCACAAGGTCTCCTTGCTGGGCTGGTGGCTCGTGGCTGGCTTCCCAGTGGCACTTGCCGTCTGTCCTGGCCCCCATCTGGCAGACATCCGGGGGGACTGCTTGCATTGGAACGAAGTGCAGGGCACTCCGAGTGAGGTCACGGTGCGGACGTAAAGCACTCTCCTGCCTGGCGGTCCGGCGGGCTCGTGTGTGCTCTGCAGTGAACATTGTCCACGGGGGACCGCCATGCCCGCTTCCATGTAAGTGACCAGGCACCTGGTTTTGGTAGCTGTGGGTTCCCTGTGAATCCACGGAGCTCCTGTTCCTGGTGGTTCTGGCCGGAGCCTCGTTCGCCACGTGGAGGCAGCTACAGGGAGGAGGAAGGGGGGTAACCACACGTGCAGTGACTGCAAAACGACAGGGACTCCATCTCCAGAACTCAGGACTCAGGAAACCTTTTTTTTTCTTCTGGTGTTACTACATTTTAACAAGACTGAAATACTTTAATGATTTGCTGATTCGTCGTCAGTAATGATAGTGTATCACTTGGCTACACCGGCATTAGTTTTCTATCAGATTTCAGGACTTACTACTGGTTTCTAAAGCACGGGAAGTGCAAGACTTTCTGAATATAACATTTAGCTCGGTCAGTAACAGGGCCAGTTGGGTTATTTGTATAGCTTTGTTGGCAATCTGATAAATTTCTCCAAAAATGTGGGTCATAATTTTTCTTAATTTGTTCAACTAATACTGGTTTGCCCCAGGTTACTAAATGTCCACGTTGCTGTGGACTCTTAGAATCAGCTTTAAGAGCTTATCAGTATTTTTTTGTCCCTCTGACTACTTAAGGCAAAACCCTGTGATGAACATGTACCCACTTCCACAGGTTCAGGGGCAAAGAATTCAGTGACAACAATGAGGTGTCATTGTCCCAGTGTATTTGGGGTGTGTGGGGGGTGGGTGTGGGCTGGCTTTAGCAGCATGAGCGTCAGTGGTTCCTGCTGCAGTCCACAGCTGCGGAAAAATCTAGGGACTCTGAGCCCACAGCCCAGGCTTCACCAGACAGATCGACAGGCCCAGGTCCCTGGTCAGGCGCTAAGCCAGTGGTCAGCATCGACAGGCAGGGAAGGGCAGCCTTTGGGAGCCACATCCACCTCAGACGGCTGCTGATAAGGGCCCTGTGCAGCTGAAGGTTTGCTCCGCCGTCTTGCGTTTGAGTGGCAGCAGACCGCTTTCGAGAACACTGGGTCAGGGTCCTCAGTCCTCCTAGTTTACAAGTCCCTGTGATGGTGCATTCTGTGGGTCACTTTGACTGGATCGTGGGGTGCCCATGGATGGCGCTACCTGTTTCTGGGTGTGTCTGAGGTTGTTTCTGGATGAGATCAGCGTTTGAAGGGGTGGGCTTGGGAAAGCAGGGCCTTCGCTCCCACTTGGATTCTACACCGTCGGGCCCCTGCCCCGCCCCGGCCTCTGGATTCCGACGGAATTACTGCGTGGGCGGCCCTGGGCCTCCAGCGTGCCCCCATGATTACATGAGCCAGTTCCTTGTGATGCACCTCTTGTGGGCATGTCCTGTCGCTTCTGTTTCTCTGGAGAGCCTGCGAGATACAGCACTGAATTTAATAACATTCAAAAATAACTTCATAGATCACTAATTAAAAAACCCCACCACTAAGGTGCCCGTGTAATGTGTCATCCCAACGGGACAGTCTTGAGAGGGGGCATTGTAGATCATTACACTAGGACAGGAATGACCTGGGCAGCCCTGGGCACACTGGGATGGACACAGAGCCACGGGGCACCCTGAGGCTTAGGGAAGTGTCTGTGGGATGAGCCACCATTTACACATAACAAAAGGTGAAGGAACCTAATTTGGGTCAGCGTGAGAACCCCCAGGAGGAGCCCGCGGCCGCTGCTGGGCCAGGAGCTGCCTATGGGCGTGGTCTGGAAGTGTGGAATCCGGTGCCTTCTGCCCGCTGGGCTCCGCCCTCTGGGTGCCGTCTGCATGCTGGGCCCTGCTCTGTCACCTCTGCGCTCCTCGCTTAGGGGGTCCCTGTAGCGAAAGCTGGTCTAGAACTGTGCACGGCCCCTGCGTTTGAGACGGCGTGGCCCAGTTTCTCCGCCTTTGTCCGTATGAGCCTTACCGTGCTCACTCTGGTCCTCCTCATGTCCCCCAGCCTGGTGGCCCACCTGTCCCTCCCACCTGCTTATGTCCTGTCTTTTCTCAAGTCCTATTTTCTTTGCGAAAACATTCCTGATAATTACAGTTTATTTTATTAATTATTTTTGTGAACTTTGAGAATGAAAAAAAAAATCTGTGTTATACATGGTAATGATTTTTGGAAGCGTGGCATGTTTGCCCTGATGGTACGAGCAACCTCTCAGAGAGGGTGTCTCTCATCCTCATGCCCTGTTTCAGCTCTCAGACACAGAGAACATTCACACGTACAGGCTGAATCAGGGACCGTTAATACTTTAGCTAGACGAGACAATTTTCAGATCAGGTTCTGCCATTTCTAGGCACTATCCTTTGTGACATTTATGAATCAGTGTCCTTGTTTGGCTTCACCTATTTTACATAACTTGGGGAGTGCTGGCTTTGCGGTTTAAGGCTAGTTCTTATCACTGATGGATACGAAGACATGCATTGTTCAGAACCCAAATAGAATTTTAAATAATGTAAAATCTGTACTCAGTCTCTTGAGAAAGACCCCAAATGTTAGATTCCTACACAAAAGACGAAGCTTTAGCATCCGTCCTCGTCCAGCCATCCACCCTCGGTCTCACTGTCCCTCTCTCAGAACTCCCGACATCCGCTCAGACGCGGCCTGGAGCGGGCCTTGCATGTTTTGCTTTTCCATGTGTTTTCCTTGAGAGACGTTTTCCTTTCTTGTATCGGTCAAGCCTGCCTGGTGCAAGAAGATTCAGGGATGGAGCTGCAGACACACAGGGCTTTCCACGGCCTCCGTGTGGCCTGCTGGGTGTGGAAATGCCACGAAGCGGGGGAGCTGTGAGAAGCAGGAGGAAGAGGCTGTGAGAACCCATCTGCCTTTCGTTTTTGTCACGGTTATGTTCTGGCATTAACTTCTGTTCTAGTAAAGTGACTGGGGCTTGTAAATGTGTGGTGAATGACCGGAGAAATGGGATGTTTTATAAATGAATTTCTCTTTGAAGTCATTGTACTTAAAATCAGAAGTTGTTTTGGTCATTTCACTGTACATTTCAGATTTCACCGAATACACACATTGCCATGACGACGTTTTGTTTGTTTGTTTTTCTTCCTCCTCCTTTTTTTCCTAGCTTCAAAAGAAATATCTTTGGATGGAATCTAGTCATAAGGAATTAAGATCTAACTGACAGAAATGGGCAAACATCATAAACTATTAAAAAGAGATCTTTAAAAGAAAGACCCATTTTAAAATTCTCTCTTTCCTTCTGTCATCAGTCAGAATAGGTTACATTTTCATTTAGAATCAATGAGTATTTACTGAGCACCTACTAAGTGGCAGGCACTGTGTGTTTCCTTGGGTGTGAAGTGGGATACAATGTAGGCTGTCCTTGACCTCTTTGAGCTTACAGATTTAGAGTGTGTGTGTGTGTGTGTGTGTGTGTTTTTTGGGGGGGACAATATAAAAATAGCCATAAGGACACATGTGCACAGGAGAAGCACATGGAGAGCAGAAAGACGATGTGGAAAGGAAGGCATCTCTGAGGACACAGCATCTGTGAGGCACGGAGGACGAATGAGAGTGAGGTGAAGAGGAACAGGGACATCAGGGAAGATGGCACTGGGAGTGTGGCTGGAGCCTTCGATCTCACACAGGTGGGGCGGGGCACGGTGGCTCACAGTGAGGGGGCAGGGCCGGCCAGGCTCAGATCACATAGGGCCTTGGGTGCCCTTTTAGAGGTTCTCGTGCACTGTTGGTGGGATTATAAATTGGAGCAGCCACTATGGAAAACAGTATGGAGATTTCTCATAAAAAAAAAAAATAGAGCCACCATATGACCTAGATATCCCTCTTCTGGGTATATAGCATAATTCACAATAGCCAAGACGTGGAAACACCCTGTGTATCCATCAGTAAGTGATGGATAAAGAAAATGTGAAATGTATATACATACGTGCATTTATATCACACACACACACACACACACACACACACACAATGCAATATCATTCAGCCATAACAAGAGGGGCATCCTGTCTTTTGCAACAATATGGATGGACCTTAAGGACACTGTGCTAAGTTAAGTAAGTCAGAGGAAGACACATACTCTATGTTCCCACTTACATGAGGGCTGTCCAGAAAGTATCCAGCCACGTACCATGAAAAATAGGGGCATTTATGGCTGGATGTTTCCGGACAGCCCTTGTGTGTAGAATTTTAAAAAGCCGAACTCATGGAAGCACGGTAGATTTGCGGTTGCCGGGGGGGGGGCGGGGGTTGAGTAAATGGGACTGTTGGTCAAAGCATTCAGATTTCCAGCTATAGGATGAATAAGTTCTAGGGATCTCGTGTGCTGCATGGTGATTATAGTGAACAATTCTGCATTATACAGTCACAGGTTAAGAGAGTAGATCTTTACAGTATATACACATACCAAATCATCATGTGCACTTAAACTTACATATGGTATATGTCAATAATATCTCAGTAAAGCTGGAAAAAAATTAGTATCTTGAAGAGACATTTGCACCCCCATGTTCACTGCAGCATCATTGACAATAGGCAAAACAGGAAAGCAACCTAAAGCTGATCGATGACCGGGTAAAGACATTGCAGAACACACACGCGCGTGTGCCTCCCCCCAGCACACACACAAGAATATTACTCAGTTACAAGAAGGGGGACATCCTTTCATCGGTGACACGTGGACGGAGCTGGAGGAAATCTGCTAAGTGAAATAGGCTAGGCAGAGAAAGACAAATACCGTGTGAGCTCACGTGAGAAACCGAAAAGTCAAACTCTTAGGATCAGGGAGTAGAACAGTGTTGCCAGGGGCTGGAGCGGGGCGTGTGTGGAAGAAGTGAAGGGATGTTGGTCAGAGGGTGTACATTTTCAGTTTCTAGATCAATCAGTTCGGAGGGTGACTGGAGTTAATAATGCCAACTGTGTGCTTGCAGTTTGCTGGGAGAGTAGACCTTAAGTGTTTCCAACACACACACACACACACACACACACACACACACACGGTGAGGTGATGGGTGTGAATTAACTTGACTGTGGCAATCACTTCACAATGGACTTGTATATTAAATCATCACATTGTACACCTTTAAGAATCACTTTATGCAACCTAAATACACACAATTCTTATTTGTCAGTCATAGTGTGATAAAACTGGGAAAAAAGAAAAACATACACGTAAAAAGACGAGAATGTGGGGTATCCTTGTTAAAGAAAGGACCCTGCAGCTTATCACAAGGATGTGTCTGCCTGAGAGCCGTGGTGGTGTGATCTGTGCGCTCAGACGGGGGGCTGGCTCCCTGGTGCTGCCCCAGCCGTCTGTGCAGGGGCACTTGGAGAGGCCTTTCCCCTCACTCCTGTCTTTATTCGCTTGTAGTAACTGCCCGGTATCCGTAACACCGCCCCAGGCAGTTGTGCAGTCACGGGGCTCGCGCCTGGGGCGCCGACCTGCCTGGGCCCGCTGTCTCGGGTACCAGGGAGGTGAGGGGGTCGGCCGTCGTGCAGCGTAGCGGTGGGAGCGCTCGTCGGGCGCGGGACGACTCCGGTGCGCCGCGGCCCTTGGGGAGAGCAGGCAGTTCAGTTCCTCCTGACGGCCGTGGGCCGCATGGCTTTCTCGCGTGTTGGGCTCACGGCGTTTTCTTCCCGGGAGGTTTCCCCTGAAGGGGAAAGGCAAAACCCAGTTGATTGATCTCTTTAGGTCCAATGTCAGTTCCCTTAGCATACCTGGTGGGGAGTGAACCAGCTCAGGGCAGAGGGAAATGCTTCAGATTGCGCAGGTTTTGCCTGAAAATTGCTTCTGTTTCCCAGTTCCTCCCCCAGCCCCGTGAGGGGCCGGGAGGCTAAGGCAGACGCCCTTGGAAAAGAAGAGGAGCCAGCTGTGCTCCCCCTGTTGTCAGGAGCTTCGGGGAGCCTTTCCCCCAGGGCGCCTCGAGATGCCTTCAGAGCTGCAGCCCAGACCCGCGAGAAGCCTGGAAGGCTGCCTGAAGATGGGGGCCGCTGCGGGAGTTTCGCACGGATGCTGAGAGGCGGCTGGCGCCCCAGGGTGGCGCGCCTGTGCGGGGGCAAGGGAGCCACGGCTGCGGCACCGGGCCTGTGTCTGCGGACGGACCGTGCCCCTTTTCCTCTGCTGTGAGCCGGCACAGAAACTGTGTTCTCCAGCCGGTCACTGCGGTCAAGATCGAAGGCCCTGGGGCTGACGATGGGGGCGTGGCGGGTCCCCAGGGAGATGTCGTGGGCTGTCGTGGGTTTCCCTCTTGAGCATCTACAGGTGGAGGCCATCTCCTTGGCAAAGGTAATGAAAGGACATGCCTGTTCGTACATACTGCTTGTGCGAACGGTCCGTTAAGAGAGTCTGTGCTGAGCTTTTACGAAGAATGTTACAAAGTCTAATTTGTAAACCCAGGCAGGTGATCCTTCCTCTGGGTGTCATGGCACCGGGGCGGGGTCTCAGGAAGACCCTGTTGTAGGCCAAGGACTTGGGATCTGACTCAAGGAAACCAGGGCTGAGTCTGCGCAGCTCTCTGCAGGGTGAAGCCAGAGGGTCTTGGGGCCTCCTCAGCTCGCAGCGCCTCGTTTTCATTCGTGTTCCAGCAAGCTCCACTCCCTCCGCCTCCTGTCCTGTCAGGTGCTCCCTTCTCCAAGTTGTCTCTTTCCAAACAGTCCTCCATTTCTTATTTTATTTAAAATAGCAGCTTCAAAGTAATTTGGCTCAACTGAGTCTTTGTTCTACAGTCATGCCCCCTCCAACCACAGTTTTGCTTTCTGTGGTTTCAGTTACCCACAGTCAATCACAGTCTGAAAATGTTAAATGGAAGATTCCAGACAGAAACAGTTTGTAAATTTAGAATCGCATGCTCTTCTGAGGTGCACGACGAAGTCTCACTGATCCCGAGCCCGGGACCGCTCCGCCCCTCCCAGC
Organism: Lyroderma lyra; assembly: GCA_004026885.1. NCBI lineage: Eukaryota > Metazoa > Chordata > Mammalia > Chiroptera > Megadermatidae > Lyroderma > Lyroderma lyra. Next base: position 45,785 of record PVJL010005860.1, read on the forward strand.
GTCTCCACGCGTGCGCACTACGTGCCGGTGGCTCCGCCCATCACCGCCCTGCACGTCTCACTGATCCCGAGCCCGGGACTGCTCCACCCCCCACCCCCGGCCCCCAGCGTCTCCACGCGTGCGCACTACGTGCCGGTGGCTCCGCCCGTCACCGCCCTGCAGGTCTCACTGATCCTGCCCCTCCCAGCGTCTCCACGCGTGCGCACTACGTGCCAGTGCCTCCCCCAGTCACCGCCTTGGACATCTTTTCGAGTGTTAGGGGACCACAGGGCTTGTGTTCAGGTCACCCTTGTTTACTTAGGGCCCGGAGCCATTCACATGACTCTTACTACAGCATGTCGTTGCAAGCGTTCTGTTTGACTCTTGTTAGTACGCCCCTACTGTGCCTGAGTTACAAAGTAAACTTTATCACAGGTCTGAGTGTACAGGACGAGACACAGGCTGTCTAGGGTTTGGTACTGTCCGTGCTTTCAGGCCTCGCCTGGGGCGTGTTGGGATGTGTCCCCCATGGAAAGGAGGGACCGTGTCCTCAAGCATCATGTGGGCAGGACACTGCCCTAGCGTCCTTTTGCCTTCTCCCATGCCATGGCTCTCTTCTTCCCCACTTCCCTTCTATTTATTGCTTATTTTCCCTCTGATGTTTCTTCCATTTACCTTGCTGTTCATGCATATTTTTACTTCTATTTCCCGATTGCTGGTTTTATCCGTTAGAGTAGGCCAGGCTGCAAAGTGATTAAAACCAAAGCATGAAATTTCAGTGTTTCAACCCAACGAAAGTGTGTTTTGGGTGCACAGCCAAGCCCCGGATGGGTTGCACAGCTTCTGTGGGAGGCTTTCCTCCAGGCTGTGACTCAGAGAGCCAAGCTCCTGTCATCCTATGATGTCACCATCCTCAACACAGGCCCCACGTGTGAGGAGGGCTGCCTGGAAATGGCAAATGCAACTTCTGTTTGCATTCCAGTTATTAGTCCTAGCCTGAACCCCAACCTGAACCTCAACCTAACTGCAAGGGAGGCCTATGAATTCTTTCATCTGAGTGGCCGGATCTGTATCTAGGCAATCTCAAACAAACCACGTTCACCTGAGTGTTCAGAATGACCTTCTAAAATGAGGGCAGTTGAGAAATTGTGGGGGCGGGGAAAAGGTCCACGAGAGGTAGCACCCGCAATAAGTGGAAACATCGAGAACAACTTTCGTTAATTTGTGATTATAAAATCAATCTTATGGTTTTATGAAGATAATATGTGCTAACGTATGCTGAAGGCACTGTGCTGATGTAGTTTACACACTTTGGTTCCCACGATTCTTCTGACAGCCTACACAGATTATTGTCATTCTGTTTACAGATAAAGACGCTGAGGCTTAGAGATCAGCTCCAGTTCTCTCAAGGAGTGCCAGATTGAGGGCCTAAAGCCAGACTCAAAAGACATCCCCCAGCTCCCTCCCCTACAATAATAATGAGGCTTCACCTCATTGAATGGAACCCTCAGTAAGTATTTGTGACACAGGGCTTTTCACCGCTTTACAGGCCAGGACCCTGGGACTGGGCTAAGTGGCCTGCACCAAACCCCAGTTCTGAATAACAAGGGTAAATATAAGGCAAATAAATCTAATGGACTTAACTGACACTTTACAATGTGACCTCCAAGCCTATAACGTCCTTCACAAATCACAGGGATTCCAGGTGGGTGATCTTCAAGTCTTCCTTGTCACCCCCCCCCCCCCACCCCAAGCACAGTGTCTGTCACCGTTAGCATGGGCACCATGCAAGGTGATACAGCAGAAGCATTGCGGTCCTACTCGGATTGTGTCCGGGTGGCGCTGATGACTGCTGCTGCTTTAAGATAACGCTCTGCCGGGTTTCCCGCCGCTCTGGTGTTTTTATGCAAACGGTTCTTGATTAGTAAATTTCATTGACGTGTATCACAGGTCACCTCGTGTTCTACAATATGCTGTATCTTTAGGTACATCGCAGAATTGGAGAAAGATTTCTTAAAAGATCAAAACATAAAATACTGCACTGCTTATGGAGAGCAAATTTATTTGAAGGCCTCTGCTGTATTCGCGGGGAGAAAAAAGCAACCACAATAAAACCATAAGCAAAGTGTTCCGAAGGCTCGTACGACATGGGGCCATTCCAAGGTGCTTTCATCTGTTGCCTCAGAAACTGGGTAATATGACTTCAAACATGCAATTCAAAGCTATAACCTCTAAATTGCATTCTTAATATTTGGTACATTTTCCTTTTGGTCACGATAAATTAATTTGATAGAACAAATTTGCAGTTTATGTAACAAGTTTGTTTGCTTCCTTTCTTACCCCTGCTTCCAGGCGTATGCAGCATGCTGGTGGTTAGAGGCAGGGGCAGGGCCCAGACCGTCTGCCGTGGACCGACTCACGGAGTGACCTTGCTCAGGTCACTTAACTCTCTGTGGTTTCTGTAAGGGGGTAATAATAGCACCCACTTCCTACAGAGGCTGTGGCATCAAACCAGCACTATTTGTAAAAGAAGTGAGAGCCGTCCTGGCACAACGAAACGGTCACGAGTGTTTGATTTTTAAAATCTCTGTTTCTTCACGGCATGAATCTAACAGCACATCCTTGCCGGGAGCCCGTGTCTTCCCCTTCACTTGAAAGTGCGTTTTCCTTTGAGAGAGGTCCACCCAAGGGGACGAGATGGGGCATGCCAGTGAGTGACTGTCACCTACCTGGTACTGAGGACAGGAGGCACTCTTTATTCTTTCTTTTGCTGGAAGAGGACCCCGAAGCAGTGGACTAAATGATGGCAAGTCAGATACAATGACACTTCCCTCATGCTGACTCTTTGTACGTGGTGGACTCCCAGAGGAGGGGACAGGAACGTGCGTAAAGGACCACAGATGGGAAGTAAAGTGCCCTGATGGGCGCGGGACGGTGCGGGTCCCCGGCACAGAGTGTCCATCAGGACAGCAGGCGAAGGCCCTCCTGGGGAGGACCCCCTGCTCAGTTCCTCGGGGGCATCACACGTGTCACCCTTCCCTCGGCTCGTCTTCGAGGGCTCTGTTTTCTCTTTTCCATCCTGATGGTTAGGCCCCCTCCTCTTGAGACCCTCTGACCCCTGGGATGTCCTCCGCGGGGCGGGTTCCCTCTTTGCCCTTGGACTCCCTCTGCTGGGGGGAGTCTGCTCCTCAGCTGGTTCTGCTGTCCTGAACAGAGCTGCGGCCTCAGCCTTCCAGAGGCAGGACACAGCTGTGCCGTCCGACCGGGGCTGAAGCCGTGCAGCGTAACGGGCACGCTCCTTAGGAAGGACAGCGACAGGGTCAGGAGGGCTCGGGGACCGAAGAGTCACTTGGCAGAATACACTGGCAGTACGTGGGTCATGGAGGGGAATGAAGGAGGTCCTTGAGAGCAGTTTTGTGGGTCCCTGAAAGAGAGAAGGCCTCCCTCCTGTGGTCCCCAGGGCAGGACGTGGACCCTCCGCTCAGCTGACCTGACCTCAGTCATGGGTGAGGGGACACGTCCGCCTCTTGTCAGCACCGCCCACTGCGCAGCGGGCGCCTCGTCTGCCCAGGAGGCGGGGACACACCGTGTTCCCCCGAGGGGTTCGCTTCCTGCGAGGTGCCCGGACAGGTGGCGAGGGAAGCCCGCGCGCAGGCTCGGTCCTCAGCCTGAGGCACAGACGGTGCCGCAGGGGGGGCCAGGAGCAGGCAGCACGCCGTCCCCTGTCCCCATCCGTCCCCTTGTCCCCTCGTCACTTCCGAATATCGTGGGCAAGTGAAGGAGGAAGAGTCTCTTGTCTCCCCTAGGGGCGCCCTCTTTGATGGCTCCCATGGGCTCCGCTGTCAGACCCTGACGTGGATGACAAGTATGTACCTCACGACGCCCTCTGCTCCCCAACTTCAGCCTCCGAACAGCTGGAAGCCAGAGGCCCAGAGCCCTGACTGGGGGGAGACTCGGCCAGGGACTGGCTCGAGTTGTAACAGCAGTGAGAGGACGGAAGGTACCTCCTGACACCCCTCTAGGGCCCGTCCTCGGAGATCGCACGTGTTCAGGAAAAGAACGCTCCCCGACGCCGTGGGTGCGGTGGGAGCCCGTCATGTGGGTGTCATGGTTTCAGATTTCAAAACAATTCAAAAATGTTGGTGATTTCTGAATATTTGTAGGGGAGATACCACGGCTATCTTATATACGGGAATCACAGACGCGAGGAAGCTGGTGGTTTTACCCGTTCACTATGCACTACCTTGGCTCCACTGACTGCTTTCCAGGAATAGAATGTTCTCAGAATGAGAAACCTGGGGATCGTTAAATTAACACCACTTAGTACTTTGAACAGACTGGGAATTCCGGGAAAGTATATAGTAAACGTTCCTTTTTAATATTAATCGAAATCAGAGAAGGAAGGAGACATTCCAAGACATCTACAGCTCTTACGTCTCTCAGTAGGCTTCTCACCCAGGATGCATGTATGTAATTTTAAAGTTAATTTTAATTCAGACTCACTTTAATCAATTAGGTGACTAAATGAATTTATTATTAATATTATTTTAATTTAAGAATTGAGGCTCTGGATGTTGACACCCTGATTGGGGTCAGAGTGAGCCTAGGGTTTGGTGTGGGTCATGACCCCTGGGGGTGATCCCAGGTTCAGCCGGGCGTCGATCACGAATGACAACAGATTACGTAATGCATGCCCACGTGAGAGGCCCAGCAGGGAAGGTGTCAGGGAGGGTGGGGGGCTGCGTGTCTATGATGTCCTGTGAAGAGGGGGTGCACATGGTTGCGGAGTCTGCAGAGTATCACGGCCTGCCGTCTGCGAGAGCTGGGGACCCAGGGGGCGGGGGTGAAGTGCAGACCAAATCTGAGACTCAGGGAGTCAGTGGCCTTACCTGGACCTGTTAACGTCCCCAGTACCCCAGCTCCAAATGCTGTCACACCGGGTGTTAGGGCTTCCACATGTGTGTGGGGACACAGACCTTCAGTCCACAGTGAATTCTAACTGATATGTATACCCAGAGGTACCTGTCTACTTGCAATATTCTTTGGAAAACAAAACCCTTGCAGGTGCAGGCTGCTTCTGTTGTGACCTGGTGGGATTCGGGAAAGAGCCAGAATGAACACTGACACTTCAGTAAGTAGCAGGGGTTGTGGGAACTGGTGATAATCTTTGTAAATGACATCGTTTCTAACTTCCTAATTGATTCAGAGGTCACCTTTTATTTATTTCTTAATCAAAGTCTGGGCTGTACACAACTGCCTTTGCATTGATTTCATTTGCCAAGAGTAGCCGTGTAGTTTATTTAACAAATCAGCACTCAGAGTGTGAGTGCCTCCGAGCTTCGTGGTTCAGCATTCGGAGGCCTCCGCTGAGCTCATTCCCGCGGCCGGCCCCGCCCTGATGCGCGAAGCGCGGGCCTAGTGAGGCCGAGAGAGAACTGGGGCGCTCGTGGCTCCTGTCCTTGGTAGCGAGCAGGCGAAACCAGCGTTTTCTACTTTCCGCTGTTACCAAGCTAATAAGCAAAGAGGACTCTAATTAGAAGCAGCATGCACACGTCGCATGGCTAGTTCAGATTGGCCGTGGTGATTTAATTATTATAGAAGCCGTGAGAGATGTCTGGGCTCTGATGTTGGAACCCACATGATGTCAGATTTGTCACTGGAGAAGCCAGGGGACCATGCCAAGGCACCCCAGCTTTGCCACTTCAGGTCAAATGAGAACCTCTGAGGTGGGTGTTTTGGAAAGCGTATGTTTGCCCTGGGACAGCACACTTGACGTCCCCGTGTCATTACAGCCTGAGGTTGCAGGGCGGGGGGGGGGGGGGGACTGCAGGTCACTTGTGCAAGTGCTTCAGAGCCCTTCTGGTTTCACCTCCCGGCATGTTTCCAGAGACGTGGGCCCCGGCGCGCTCCTCCTGGACACGTGGTCCTCCCAGACACGCGGTCCTCCCAGACACGCGGTCCCCGGTGTGCTCCTCCTGGACATGGGGTCCTCACAGACACGCGGTCCTCCCAGACACGTGGTCCCTGGTGTGCTCCTCCCTCCCAGACACGCGTGCCCCGGCGTGCCCCCTGGATGTGCGGCCAGTCATTTTAAAAAAGCGTGTTTTAAGTTGTGGTGAAATATCACATCATAAATCTGCACTTTTAAACCTGGGTAAGTGTACAGTGGCACTGGGGACGTGGCCGTGGCTGTGCAGCCGTCACCCCCATCCACGTGCAGCACTTCTTCATCTTCTCCAAATGAAGCTGCGTTAACAGCCTTGCACAGCACCTCCCTGTGCCCCGTGCCCCCAGCACGTGGAAGCCTCCATTCTGCTTCCTGTCTCTGATTCCGATGACTCTGGGTACCTCTGGATGGGGGTTATACAACATTTGTGCTTTTGTGACTGGCACGTGTCACTCAGCATAGCATCCTCCTGGTTGTCCACGTTGTAGCCTGTGTCCAAGTTTCCTTCCGTTTTAAGGCTGAATAATACTCCTTTGTGTGTTGTGATGGGTAATTTTGTGTGTCACCTCAGCTGAGGGACACCCAGGGAACTGGTAACACACTATTTCCGGGGAGTCTGTGAGGGTGTTTCTGGAAGATGTTGGCATTTCAATCAGTGGACACAGTAGAGACCAGGCTCCCGAGGGTGGGCATCCCCCCACTGCACGCAGGGCCTGCGTGGAACGGCAGGTGCAGGAGCAGGGACTCGCGCTCTGCTGCGCGGAGACGTCCCTCTTCTGCCCGGACATCGGCGCTCCTGGTTCTGGGCCCTTACTCTCGGACTGGACTGCACCATCGGCTCTCTGGGGGCCCAAGCTGGCAGCGGGCACACCATGGCGCTCCTCAGCCTCTGTCCTCTGCTGAGCCAGCTCCTGTGATAAACCTCCTCGTCTGTGCCTGTGGCTTTGCTCTCTAGTGGCTGCCAGGTAACCTCCAACCAAGCCTGAACAGGGCTTCGTTGACCATGTGCTTTTCTGAAGCGTGAAGAGAACGCACAGACGGGAGCTGGCACTATGTCCAGGACGTGCACGCACTGCCATGCTTGCTTCCCACCCAGGCCTTGACGAGTGGGGGGTGTTCGGTCCATCTCAGCAGGCGACGAAAGCACATCTCACGTAGGTCACCTGACTGGCAGGGGGCTTGAAGCGTCTTCTCTGTGATGCCATGTCACCAGTCATCAGTTCCTTTATGTTTGTCATCGGATCCGTGTGTGCAGTTTCAGCTGGCAGACTCCCTGTCCTCAGTTCCAGGGAGCCCCAGGGAGGGAAGGCATCGAAGAGCAGGTCACACCGTCTTCGCAGCGGGACAGGACGAGCCGCCTCCTTCTGGAAGGAGGGGTGGGAAGTGGGCGTTTGAAGCCGTGTGTGCCTCGTGCTCGTGGGCTGACAGGAAGAGGCAGGATGAGACGTTCCGTGTCGAGGTGCAAATGGGGGCTAGGCATGCAGAGCCGGGACCTCGAGGAAGTCACCAAGTGTACGGGGGACGCACCCTGTCCTGTGATAACTGAGTTGCTATCCCAGAGGCCATAACAGTCCTGTGTGTGAGTGTGAAAGGGGACAGTGATGGATACAGCTGGGGCAGAGGAGGTGACACGAGAGTTGGCTGGAAAGATGCGGGGGGGGGCTTTGCGTTCAGAGTGCCGATGAGGGTATTTGGGAGAGCCAGCAGAACGAACGTGGTGTGGGGGGCGGGGGGCAGGAACCCTGGTGTGACTTTATAACGCAGTGCTTCCTGAGGTCACGTGCAGCTCTAAAAGCAGACTGGGGCAGTTCAAGCCCCGTTGAGATGCCAGAAGAATCCCACTGTATCAGTGCAAGATTCTGCCCCCCCACAATTGGCCGGAGAGTGTGGGTGACGGACTTTTTGGGGGTGTGCATCCCGGATGGTTCATGAGAAGCTATCCAGTAAGCCAGTCGTTTCTAAGTGAACGAAGGGTGCAAGTGTGTGACCCCCCAGCATCTGGGGGGGATAAGGCGGTAATACCATGAGCCAAATTAGAAGCACAAAACTGGAAAGGAATGGACGATCAAAAGTTTCAGCAGAGCGACTCTTCTGTGAGCAGCACTTTAAAAAGACGTTTGGCGCCATTTTTAAAATATGAGCACTGGGTCTCCTTGGGGTGGCTTCCGCCTGTCAGCTTTGTGTTCCCTGGCGACGGCAGCTCTGGCCTCTCATCCATGTTCCTGCCCTGAGGTGGGTGTGCACACCACAGACCTGCGTCCTGCTAGAGTCAGGCTTTCTCACTTGCAGGGCAAGTGGCCAGGACCCAGACGCTAGCCCCTGCCGGTGAGGTGCCGACCATGCACACCACGGACCGTATCATGGGACGCGAGGGCTGTGAGAACACTCCTCGGGGACCCTGCGACAGCTGTGTGTATGGGTGGTCACTGCACACTGGCTTAGGCCGGATGCTTTCAGCGGGTGTCCCGTGAAATTCCAGGGGAGTAAAATGCACGATTAAAGCATCCTTTGCAGACCATTGCAGAACCATATGCAATACTAATTCAGGGAGCTTGCACCGAGCCCAACAAAGTCACTGCAACGCTCTCGAGCTGCTCGGAAATCAGTGGGGTGCAGCACCATCCATCGGTCAAACCCCGCCATGTGTGAGGTGCTGAGGAAACCTAACGGTGTGCAGAGTGGGAAAGGCGTCTCGGAGTCAGCGCTGGAACTGCAGCCTGGCCCACACGTCCCCCCACTTTTTTAGGTTTTTGGTGTGATCACAAAGAAATGAATGCATTACATCAGGTTTCAGGTTTAAGCCTTATCTTTATCAAAAATACTAAAATTACACAAATATTCCTGCCTATAAAAATTCAAAATAGAAGCTTCTCTCAATAATTAGGTTTTAGGATACTGGGTTACTGAAAAACAAAACAAAACTTGCATATTCTTACTAACTTGTTGGAGTTAAATTCCAGTGTACTTGTAGCCTTGCCAGTTGGGGTATCTGTGTAAAATTCCTCAATAATTTACAATACCAGCCATTTTCCGTGTGTCCAGTAGTGAGCCAGGTATCAGGGTGTGTGTGTGTGTGTGTGCTTGTGTGCATGTGCGTATACACAGTTTTAAGTAATTTCACATCAGCTTGATAATTGAAATATAATTACCCTGTCTTTCTCAACGAGCGCTTTATAGAGGTTTGGGCTCTATGGTTTTATGATGCTTTAGAATCAGGGACTATCAGCACATCCTTTTTACTTGAAGATGACAGCACAGGCTGAAGAGCTTAATCAAAGTAACAGTAGATGTAGATGCCGTGAAAATACTTAAAAGGGAAAGGAGAGAGCAATAGAAATGGGGCTCGGGATTATTTGGCTGGGGAGAGGCGTGGGGGAGGGCATAGTGGTGGGAAGCATGTGGCACAAAGAAGGCTTTTACCCACGTTCTAGCTTTTATTTTGAGTGGTGGGTTTATGCATGCTCGATACATTATTAAAAACAGCTAATCAAATACATATACATATGGAGCGATACACACATACATGCATAAAATGAGCCACACATGGACGAATGCTGAGTGTGTTATCAGTCAAAGATTATGATTAATTCAGTTCTGTGCTCCCAAGACCCACAAGGAAGAAAAGTAAGCAACCCGGGAAGAGGATGTCATCCTGAGGGCTTGGAGGGTTTGCGGTTTTACCCAAAAAGCAAATAAACAAAACCAGGACTGAGACAATGGAAAACTATGATGTGCACATGCAGAAAGGTAATCCAATTTATGGATTATTGGTGTCCACGGAAAGGCAGCCAATATGGCTTTTCAGGTACAGCAACAAAGGCCGGCTGGGGAAAGACTACGTAAGCTGCACTTCATTAACAGTAAAACCCTGTGTTCTGAACAGGTTGGTCGGATACAGTGAGGAGACTCATCTTGGACACCCCGTGCCCCAGACCTGGGCTCAGCCGCATCCTTTAAGGAGCCCGCATTTTGTTTTAACTGGGAAATGGCATCTTAAAGGGCGTCTGGGAGCCTGGGGTGCCCCTTGCTGCGGCTGTGCTCACCGGTGGGAGGCCTTTTCAGAGGACAGACGCACATTTGAATTCAAAGACAAGGCACCTAAGGAGTTTCTGCTGATACTGGGGCCACTGTCTCTCTGTTTGACCACTTACATTACACCTGTGTCCTCTTCCTTCCGCATGGAGAATTTTGGTTTTTGAGGATGTAGGGTAGACATCAGAAAACTTGCTTTTTAAGGGCTAGCATTTTTTCAGCTAGGTGTTTTAAGCATGCTGACCATACCATTTCTGTTGCAACCGTTCAACTCTGCCTTTGCGGTGGGAAAGCGGCCATAGACAAAATGGAAACAAATGAGCATTTCTGTGTCCAATAAGATTTTATTTACAAAAACAGGCAGCTGGCCCTTGTGCCAAAACCATTTGATTTTGTGGACTCCTCATATAGGAGAAAAATAATTAGGATACTGCATACTCATTTGCTTTATCCCACTTTGCAGATGCATCTCAGATTGAAAACTAATGTGATTACCGTGAATTACATGATTTCCTGAAAATGAAAATGTTTAAGTAAGCTATCTCCATTTCCCTCTTGTTTTTACATGCTCATCCTGTATCTGTACTGTCAGATCATATAATTATATACCATAATTTCTTCCTTTCGATTCTCATTTAACCTCATTTCTTTAAGTCACTGGATGTTTAACCTAACCACCAGGGCTTACGTCAACACCTCTCTAGTCATTTTCTTTGTCTGAAATTTGTTCTCTAGTAGATTCCTTGGGAGGTTGCTATGGGAGGAATGGTCCCTGCATTATTCAAGTATATGTCATCGTTGGAGGTCCGATTTGCTGGGTATAAAAGTCTAGGCTCACATTTTCCTTCTTGACAATCTTAACTAGTATTTTGTCTCCCTCTTGAGGTGTGCAGTATTGGTGTGAGAAAGTCTGGATTTAATTTTACTTGCTTTTTTTGCCTAGATGCTCAATAGATTTTTTTCTTTTTTGTTAAATGAAGTTCTTTTAATAGTAAATGTCTTTGTGTTAATTATATTGGGTTGATAGTTCTAGGCAGTCTTTACTCTTTACATACGTGGTTTCAAATACTTTCTATTTTAGGAAAGTTTTTTTGAATTATAGTTTGTGTTGTTATGTTCCTGTTTTAAAATTTTTTCTTCTTTAGGGATGCTTTTAAAGCCTACATTGAATCTTTATTGCCTATCTTCAGTATTTTTCACTTTTCTTGAAATATTTTTCATCTTTGTTCATTTTGTTTTGTAATATAGTTGTAAACATGGACCACAGGGCTTTGATAATTAATTGCTCTGTTTTTATGTGTGGATTTAGGAATATCAAAACATAGGTTGTCATCACCACCAGCATCTTTTAATTTTTTTCTTAGAAAAGTATAAATGATCATAATTTGCTAAAATAAAAAAAAAAATGACTTGGGCCCTAGGACAAAACTGCAAAAGGTCCTTAAAAAAAATACCTCTCTAAAAATTTTCAGGTCCGGGTATTATAGCTTTACTGTTAAATTTTGTTCAAAAATTTAAGCACAGTTATTTCTGTACTATGCAGAATTGCAGAAGTGAACAAAAACTAGAAATTGCCTCATTCATCTTATTTATAGAAAATCTTTATTGTTTATTCTCTTGATAAAATATAAATAGTCCTTTAAAAGTAGTCAAACCATGCAAAAAATCTGTAGAAGAAAAGGCAGTTGTCCCCAAATGTGTCAGTCTGCTCAGCACCACACACGGCGGGGCAGGGATGTGCCTTCTCTGTGGGAACATACCTTCTCGTAGTCCTGAAGGCCCCAAGTCCGAGGCTGGGTGTTGGCGGGGTTGGTCTTGTGGCTGTGGAAAAGAAAATGCGCCAGGCCTCTCCCAGCTTCCACTGGCTTGCTGGTGACCTGTGGTGTTCCTTGACTTGTAGAAGCATCACCCCATCTCTGCTTTCATTTTCACACAGTGTTCTTTTGGGGTGCACGTGTGCCCCAACTCCCCATTTATATAAGGACAGTGGTCATAATGGATTAGAGGTCTGCACAATTCCAGCGTGACCACATCTTTAATTGCTTCTGCCACAGCCCTATTTCCGAGTAAAGTTTTGTTCTGAGGTACTGGGGCTTAGGACTTCAACATACGAATGTTTGTGGGACACGATTCAACCCCTAATACCCACCAGTGCCTTTTTTTTTTTTACTGCAGCTAGAAATACTGCATATTAGCACTTTGCTCAGGAGTCTTCTGGGCTTTGCTTTCCTCTCATTAATTTGATGAGTATACAGTCATCACACCAGTTGCTTTCCTTACTTCTAAGGCAGAGGCTCCTGGTGGCCTACCCAGTGTCAGTCTTCATCTTCCTCCCTTGAACGGAACCCTCTTTATATTGAGGGGCAAATATAGGCTTGGCTTAAAGACTATATTTTCCATCTTCTCCCTAATTTACATGTGGGAAATAGGATCGATGACGACCTAGTTGACCATTTCTCTCCCCCCCCCCCCCGCCTTTTTTATCTGTCTGGAGGAAGATACGATGGCTGGAGCTCTAATCAGCAGCTCGTGAACACGAAGCAGTCTTGTACTGGGTGCCACCAGGCAATGGTGGAAAAACAAGGTGAGAATCAACCTCCGTTTCTCGTGCCCGGGACTACCTATCAGCCCGGGACTACCTATCTCCAGCTTCGTTTTACGTGGAAAAAAACAAGCCCTGAATTTGTTAAGTCCTTGTGATTGTGGTTTTCTTTTCCTGTCAGCCAAACCTAGTTCTAACTGACAAACAACTTAGGTGATACTCTTAACCCCATACTTCTCAATTCATGGATTTTATAACTGAATATATTGATTTCTCCCGTGACAGAGGAGAAAGTCAGCACATTTTGCTTCTCCATTTCTTCCTTCTCACTCTTGTTCATCTGTTTGCTACACCCATTTGCTGACAGAGTCTGGATTTGATCCCAGTCCACAATCCCCGAATTACGTATGCGACATTATTTATCTTTTATTTCAAAAATTATAACAGCGTGTGATGGCATTTTAACTCTGTTTATCCTCACTCTTTTGACTTATTCTATGTTTAACTGAATTTAATGTTTACTGTAATTTGTTTTCGCAGATGATTTCCTCATTTGTGATTTAATCTTTTATTTGCTTTTAGTGTCTATTGGTGTCATTTAGGATTAGATTCATTGCAGGTGTTTGAAATCAGAAACTAACGGAGGCTTAATCAGGATGGGACTGTACTTCTCTCTCTCTCTTAGAAGAAGCCTGGCAGCAGTTGGGCCAGGGTGGGGACAGGGGCTTTGTGGGGTCCCCAGTCCTCCAGGCTGCTGTCACTCCAAGGACACCCCAGAAGCAGCACAAAACACTTCTTATTCTGCCAAATGTGGTCAACATGGCCACAGCTGGATGGACGGGGAGTTGGAAAGCGTTGTTTTTAATCTGGATGGTTATGTGCCTGGCTGGAATGAGGGTTCCTGTCACTAAGACAAAGCGGGGAATTTTTTAGTGGGGCAAAAACAAGCAGACTCTGACACCGTTTTCAAATATGTATTTCCTATGAAGTCTAAGAAAGTTGTAGACCTTCAGTGCTTAAATATATGAGAATACTTGCTTTTTCCTTTACAAATAAATGACAACTTTTAAAATTGGCAGAGAATACTTGCAATCATTTTTTGAAAATTACCATGGTGTAAGCACATTATGATTCTCCGTGGAATCCAGGCTTGTTGAGATACCTGAGGCTGAGATTTTCTTTGACTAGCTGGTGATTTGTTATTATGTCAATATGCTTAAGGATTCTTCTTTCTCCTTGAATTAAACAATGAATTATTTATCAATTTTACTGGGAGGATGGGTTGTCTTTTTTGTCTACAGATTCATGTGTCCTTGATTTCTGGAAAATTTCCTTATAACGGGATGCTTTTCCTGTTACCTTTCTTGTAGTTTCTTTTCTAGATACAAGTTGAACATGCGGAGTCTCTTGTTTGTGCTGCACACAGCTTTTTAAAATTTATTTCACCTGTTTGACTTTTCACGGCTTTACTGTGATTTTTCTTAAGTCTGAACACTGTTGACTTAATTTTAAACATCAGTTCTATATTCTGACTGATTGCATTTTTAAATTACCAATAAATTTTGTTTTTCTTTTTAATTTCCCTCATCAGCTCTGCCATCTTACTTCTTACCCTCTCTCTCCTTTTTTCAGTTTTATTTTGAAATAATCCCCTGCTTGCAGAAATTATGCTGGGTTTGTACAAATAGCTTTATTTCTGAGCAGTGTGGGCATAAGTTACAACAGGATGCCCATCAACCGTAATATTTGAGTGATATTTCCTGCAAACTGGGTCGTGCTCCTTCATAATCCCAATCAGGAAATTAACACCGACGTCGTCTGCCGTCTGACCTGCAGACTCCATTCAGGTTTCGCCAGGTGTCGCACTAATGTCCCAGCCCGTGTCACGTATCGAATGCAGTTGTCCCATCTCTCTAGTGCCTTTCTGGCTGGAAATCTATCATTTCTTGACTTGCAGGTCTTGATGCTTCTGTAGATTGCAGGTCAGTTGCTTGTAGAATGACCCTCAGCTTGAGTCTGATGATTTGGCTCAGGTTATGCAATTGCGGCAGAAGTGTCACCGTAGTGACACTGGTCTTCTCATGCATTTTACCACAGGCTAGGTGACGTTTCCCTTTACTGGAGAAGTTAACTGTGGTCGCCCGCCGGATTAACCCATTACCTGCTGGCTCCGAGAATGCTGCCCGCGGCTCTGGTGTGAGTCACCCAGGATAGCTTGCGGGTTGCAGTCGTGACCTTAGCCCCGCAGTGTGCCACATGGAAAAAAATTATTAAATGCTGATCATCACATACCTTCCTGTCGCGTTAGGATTAGAGACAGGAACAGTGTTTATAGTTCACTTGCACACTGAAAACCAGCCTCCGAGAACATGTTTGTGTAAAGTTAAATGAACATGGCAGAGCCGCATCCTTTTTTTGTTTCTAAATGGGAAAGGCGTTAAGGAAGTTTCTGCTAAATTTCTCCGTTATGAGGCTGTGTTTATTGTGGGGGGTGTTTTGGGAGTTTAGAAAGCTGCATTTCTCTAACTTTCACCCCCAGTTCTAGCTCACTTGACACTCCCTGGCCGACTTGTTACAACAGTCACTTCCACCTCCTTCAGCTGTACGCTGCAGACACGGTAGGAAAATCCCCGTCGTCTCTCCGTTTGTGTTTTACTTCCTTGTGTCAGCATGGCCTCATGCGCTCCTATCTCATGCAATAGTGTCTTTCTGTTCTTGCTCAGATGGTCGCATTTGGCCAGTGGGAGCCCCTCCATGCTGGGTTCAGGATCATTTCGGTGTGTTCTCGTCATCATTTTGAGCACGTCCTAGCTTCCAAGGACGACAGTGTGTCCCAGTCTCATCTCCACCTTCCCCAGCCCTGGAGCCAGCCATTCCTCCACAGCGTCTGATTTCTGCTTTTCTTTCTTTTCGTAGGAAATGATAATTGACAGTAAACCTACAATACTTTTGTAATCAAACATATGTGGTGCTTCATTTACAAGTGAAAAGGGATTGCTATTCAAACAGGGTCGATACTACACACGGTATTCAGTGCATTGGAAACAAAACGGTGACAAAACCAAACTCAGAACGAACTGAGTCATTCCTGCTCGGGCCTCGGTGCCCGTCCGTGGCCAACATGTCTTTACTTTCTATTAGTGCATCACATTAAGAAAAGTGTCGATAGGGGCTTGGACACGTGAAGCGTTTTGCATGGAAATGGACCGGAAGACCTGGCGTTTGTCGAAGCCAAAGTACAGACCGTGAAGAGAAGGGAGCAGGGGGCTGGAGCTTAGTTTCACGTGCTGTACAGCACTTGGCGGTGGCGGCGCGGGTGGGTGCTGTTGCTGACGAACGACGCTTCCAGAACGACCTCCTGATGGCGCGTCCGTGTGCACAGAGAAAGCCCTAATAAAGAGAACAAGTCTGCCTTTTTCCGATCTGCTGATTCAGTCTTCTTCATTATAGCTGTCATACTGGCAGCTTGCACTCATCAGCCGTGTGACAGGTGACATTTACAGCCAATTCATTCACCTCCCATCTACTTGTTTTGACAAGAATGGGGGTGCTGGCGTTGTCCGTTTGCACTTTCCATCTTCATTAGATAAGCGTGTTCCAAGGTCGATGGCCTTGCATCTGCATAAATTGTGTGGACTCAATTTGTACAAAGGAGGCGTCAGGTATTTCTTCTGACAGCAGCGTGGGACTAGGAGGGAATAATATTGACCTTTGCATTTATTTGCCAATAGCTGATAAAATCGGTGCAGAGAAGCAAAGCCGGTGATTAGGGATGCTGAATAAGGGAAGACTCCAAGGGGCTAAAAGGAAGGCCTGAACCCTTCCTAGGCGCCATGGCCTTCGGGTCAGGCTCAGCTCACCTCTGGCCTCTGTGCAAACTGGATGTCACCATGCAGGTGGACCAGCCACCTGCCCAACTGGCACCTTCCTTTCTGTCAGGGACACACACAGATTCACTTTGAGAATCACGTTGACAATTAATGAGAAATCATCTCAGAAAAATGCCAAAAGAGATGCTTCTTTTTCAATTTAGATAAATTACATTTATGTTTCTTTTGTTTTAACTGTTCCATTACAATCGACACTCCGCATTATGTGTTATGAGCTGCTTCTAGGTAAATAGTGAAATGGAGCCAAGTCCGGCTGCAGCGTGTGCCGGACCCCCCCACCCCGCGGGGCCGGGCCGGGTAAGAGCGAGGCTGTCGCGGTGCGGGTGCTCAGTGCTGCACAGCGTCCCCCCGTGGAAGGGGACAATGGAAGCCTCAGCCAGGGAGCAGGGCGGCCACTGCAACGGCAGCCGGGAGGGCAGGTCCCGAGAAGCCGTTCCGAATGAGCCGGCACGTCGGGTTGGGCTGTGCAGACGGTGGCCCCGTCCTCTCCTCGGGGACGGGGGACTGGACGCCGCTCATCAGGTCCTGTGGCTTCTGCCGTTCTCAGGGGGTTGGCTGTCCACTTGCACGATGGCAGTGAGAGAAAAGTAATTTATTGTAGTCATTAAGTGCAACGAAACCTTAGTCTCCGCGAGGAAGGTCTGCTCAAGTCTCTGGGGGACACGGTTGGCACTGTGAGGTAGTGGCCTGGGTCGCCCCGTGGTCACAGCTGCCCCCAGCTTGGCATGCCTCCCCATCTCCGAAATGCAGCTTGAAATGCACTGTACGGTGACTTTGGTTCCCCTGTCAGCTCATTAACTTCTAAAATAGACCCACTGGCTTTCATTCTCAGGAAAATAATTACTTGTTGAAGTAGCACACCTATTTCTAATTCTGTAGCTTATTATTTTAGCTAACTGCCAAAAAAAAAAAAAAAAAAAAAGGCACGCCTAGGACAGAAGCAAGTGCGAGAGTGGGCGGCAGGGACACGGGACTTCGGAGGTGACAGCTGAGTGCATTTCGGGCGCTGAGGGCTGCGGATGGGTGTGGCAGAGTCCGTTAGCGTCCACATGGGTTCTGTAAGCAGTGACGCGTTTCTGAAGATGGGGTCCTGGGATGTGCATCTAAATAAACCCCTCAGGGGAACTCCCCAGCGCAAGTGTGGGACCCACGGCCCACTGCCTTCCTGAGACGGAGCGTGTGGCTGTACCACCACCGTCCCGGGGGCTCAGCCGCTCAGAGCGCCGGCAGGCTGGTGCTCACGTGTCAGGCTGGTCACACGTGGCCCTGCGTCCCTTTCCTGTGCTCAGAGCCCGTTCTGGTCTCGTTACGACCGAGCTCACGGGTAGGAGAGATGACGCAGGTGGGCTGAGAATGTTCTGTCAACACACACGCAGTGTAGGATCGATTCCAGCTTGGCTGACGCAAGGCACTCCGGGTGGGCACTTTCAAGCTCGGGTTTGAGTTTTCCGAACAGGAGCTGAGTCCGTCGTGGAGAGGAAGTGAAGCAGGCACTACGACGTTCTGGTGACCAGTGCGCGGGCTTTGTCATGTTTAGAAGCGAGTCTCCCACTGTGATCCTCTAGAAGCTCAGTGAGACGTGGCTTCCGACACCGGAGTGCAGGGTAACAGCTATTGCTACGTGCTGGTCACGCGTAAGCCCTCGGCACTCCTCGTTTCTTTGAGGTCACAGGAAGAACGGGGCTGGTGCTATTATCGATCTCCATTTCTCAGGTGAGAAAATAGGTGGAGAGAGAAGTTTCTCTTCCGTGTTGACACGCTGATGAGTTGGGGATTTGAGTCCTGGTGTGTCTGACCTCAGAGTTCAAGTTTTTAAATGCAACCTGCTAAGGCCGGCCTACCCATCACCCCCTCCCGCAGAGGCGAGGCTGGGCACCGTGCCCTGCGTCTGCTGTCGGGCACCGTAGGAGGGTCCTGTCACGTGTAGTGACTGACCGGAAGCTTCGTGCGTACTCGTGCCGGCCGGCTGTGATCTGCTACCGTCAGGTGAGAGCTGGGTTAAATGCAGTCACCCTGTCAGTTGTCCTGGGGGCCGTAGCTTGAGAAAGTGGTCATAACTCAGATCCTTAAAGAATAGCACCCCCCAAACAGTTCACAGAGCGAGTTTGGGAAGTTACAAGCTGAGGGACACCGGGAGCGAGCGCCTGTTTTCAGGAGGAGGCTCTGCCGCACGGGGAGGGCGGGATGGAGGCGGACTGGGGCGGCTCGGCCATGAGTCTTGGAAGATGCCACCAGGTCTTCCTTTCTAACCTGGGTAGTTCCAGAAAGCAGCCTGCGCCGTGGGAAGGGCGCGTGGCGCCTGTGACAGCACGGGGACCAGGTGCAGAAAGAAATGCTCCTGAAGCGGATTTGCATTCAGCGTTCCGCCCTGGCCTCTGCTCCGCATCCCCTGAGCTGACCCGCTAGCGGGAGGGGACGCGCGGCGCACTGCAGTGGGGGGGACGCCGGGCTCACACACAACGGTGACACCTCTTTGTTGTTAGCTTAATTTCAAAAGTGGTGCATAGCCCCATTCTTCTGAGAACTGAAAGTCAAATTTCGTTAGAGCAAAGACTCTGACTACACTAAAACTTGTTATCCCCCCCCTTTCCTTAGAGATCCGTGGGGCCAGGTACCCATCTCCCCAGATCAGAAGCCGGGGCCTCTCGCCTCCCACACGCCCAGCGCGCCCTCTCCGCTTCGTGGCAGTGCTGCCCCCGCGACGGGGTGTTCTCTGCCCGCTCTGGCCTTCCCATCCACCCCCGTCTGGTTTCACACCCTCACGGTTTCCCTGCAGACTTTCTGCAAAGCTCGTCCGCTTTGAGTGAGGCCTTGTGAGGGACTGGCGAGACACAGGACTTCCAGTTCCCGTTTTCGGGGTGTGTCGCAGGAGCTCCCGGTGCGGGAGGTGGTTGGAAGGGGGCATGGTCATGTGAGCCCGCGCGTCTTTGATGGGTTTACTGTCACGAGTGGTGGCAAAGGAGAGAAGAGAGGACGGATGAGGAGCGCCCACCAGAGATCACACGCCCCCAGATCCCAGGGGACCCTCTTGATCCAAAGGGACACCCCCTGGCCTCGGCCTCCACGAACACCAGTGGAACTGCCAAGTGAGCACGGAGTCGCTTTGGGGCAACTTCATGCGCTTTACGGGAATCCTGACTCCCAAGCCATGCTGTCCCAGGGGAGCCCCGGCAGTGCAGACGGTCCCCGCCGCCGGCCCCTCCTCTCCCACACCCCACGTGCGTTTTGGAGCGGTTCGCCCTCTGCCGGCCAGCTCGCACCGCGTGACGGAAAGGCTGGGGGAACGGGTGTAGCCGAGACCCCTTCCAAACGCACGTGCCCACGAACTCGACTCCCTCCCCCTTCCCTCCTCTTTTGACCAAACACACGACGGCAGGGTCGAGATCTGTGTGTGGGCAACGGAGCACGATGGCTTTCCGGAGCAGCTGCCCAAATCCTGAAGCCAAATGGCTTTCCAGTGAAAAGTGCTTGTCGTCGCTTGTTTAAGCTCCATCCATGGGTGACGAGCAACTTTCGGCGCGGTGACTGCCCCGAGTTCCCGATTTGTAGGAAGGCTGTTAACATAGGGGACAGCAATCGGCAGCCACGGACCCGCTGGGAGATTCTGTACCTCAGTGCAACACACGGCGACGCTTCTTTCAGCAGGGCTGCGAGCGCAGGCTGAGCCGCTGCTGACCGGTCGGGCGAGGGTGAGCCCTTCCTTGCAAGGGGCTGAGTTCACCACGAGGCCGGAGTCGGCCTGGGCGCCCCGTGGAGTCGCGCTGACTCCCTTCCCTGTCTGAGCTGGTCCCACTTGGCAAGTTACTGTTAGGTGCCTTAGCTGGACCCTGGGACCCTCGAATAGTGTTGCTTGTGCCACGGTTTGGGGCTGTAACACCATTAAAGGCTGTTATAACAGAAGAGTCCAAGATGTTGTTTGCTCAGGCAAGTCAAGCTAGAAATAGGCCAGGCCACTTAGTTCCCTTGACTTCGAAGGCCTTTGCTACCCCTGGAGAAGTTCCCCCGGGCATGGCGGGATGTGGAAACACAGTGGTGATTCAGGAGAGAGCTGTGACTGTCCCCTGTCATGTATGCATCTGCCAGAGATTAGCTCATGGGAGTTAAAACGTGAGCAGATGTGGGTGGCCTCTCCCCACGATCACACAAAGGCCTCGGAAGACAGACGCACGTGTGCTGCTGGCGTCCGATTGTGTCTGGTGACGGGCTTGTGGATGGGGTCCAGAAACCCTCCCAAGTGCTTTTGCATCAGTGTTTTCGCTTTTTCCTTTACTGTCTGTGGCCCAGGCTCTCCGGAGTAATGAATGCTGAGTTCGAGGCGCAGGGAAGGAGGCCTTAAAAGTGGGGCCCCTGGGGGGCCTCGTGGGACTGAGACGTTGGGACGAGAAAGGGGAAGGCTCAGGCAGGAGGGGAGAGGGTTGGTCAGAGCAGCAGCAGCTGTTGGGGGCTGGGTGTTGGTCAGGTACCCCTGCTTAGCACACAGGTGACACGAGGCCCCCTCTGCGCCCTCTGCTCCTTGTAGTGTTTTCCTTCACACGGCCCTACGCTCGGCCGTGTAGCGGAATCACAGACCATTTCACGCCTGGTACTTCCACGTGGGCTACCAATCTGGGACACATGCAGTGGAGACAAACACGTGGCTCTGTGACAGGAGTGACTGCGGAACAAGCTCTAAGGCAACTCTTCAGTGAGGCTGAAGCACAGCATGTCTGCCACCCTGCTTGTCACGTGAGAGTATTCGGGACTCATATCTCTTCTCTCTCTTGTTTTAAACACCCCTGAGGGGCCCCAAAGTGCCACTTATTGGCTCATATGGAAACATTCCAGCCTGTCTAGGAAAGCACATTCGACTAACAAAAATCCCCAAAGAAGATGAACTATAAATCTGATGCCGGTAGAACCTTTCAAAACAGGAGAGCTTTCTAACGAGACGACCACGCTCTTGTGTCTTCACAGTGAGACACTGCAGAGTAGTCAGATGGGTCTCCTTTCGGGTGAGGTCACACAGCCACCTTGGACAAAAACCTACGTACCCAGAGAGTTCTTGCTAATCCTGGTGGACTTTGCTCAAGTATATGGAAATGAAAATAATGAAAATAAAAAATAAAACTGCATTCTCTCTATACTGCATAGCTGGAACGTGCAGTTTGGATTCTATAATTCTGACCTCTTTCTTTCAGTATTATGCTTTGAGTGTTCAGTCGTATGAATTCGCAGTTGGTTTGTGTTTGCGCCTGTTAAATCACATGCTTCTGGCTCGCACCCCCGGAGTTTCGGATTTAGTAAATTCTGGTGTAGGTTGTGAGATTTGTTTTTATAACATGTCCCCAGATGATACGGATACTGTCGTTACGGCCACCACACTTTGAGAAGCACAGCTGCGCAGTGCTCTATCATGTGCCAATGCCATAATTAATTGATCATAAATCTCTTGGTTGCTTTGGTTTGGAGTATTTTGAATGATGCAGGTATGAATATAATTGTACCTGTCTCCCTGTTTTTTCACCTGAATTCTGGGTATAGAATTGTTGGGGGGCAGGCAGGTCTTTATAGCTCCTTGAAGAGAACATTCCATCATCTTTTCCGACTCCATTGCTGCTGAAAAGTCAGCTGCTCATCTTACTGTTGCTCATTTGAAATTTCTCTAGTCACTTTTGAGGTTTTGCTTCTGTGTTTGTAACATTTCCAACACAAAATTCCTTATTTTTCTCTTTAAACACTTAGTTCTTCCATGTGACACCATCTGGCCCATGACAATAAATGTCATACATAGTTGATCTGGTTATTCTCACAAGATACTTGAAAAGCCTCCAACATTTCTCTCTTGTTGTCATCTTACTACCCCACCTCTTCACACAATTAATGGTCGAGTCTTACTGTTACTATTAATAGTAACTTCTATTACTTAGAATTTAGTTTGTACCAGACACTGCAAAACACTTTACCTTTATTAGCTTATTGCTCTGCCTCCTAAATAGCTCTTGATTTTAGCTTTCCTTTATTATTCTTACTACCATAGACCCTCTCAACCTCTTCTCCTTCTTTTTATCTTTTAAATACACTCTTGTCTACAATATTTATCTAATGAGATTTCAGTGTGATCTCAATAAAAATGCCAGTTTGGTGATATCATTCTGGCATAAAACCTTTCAATGGTTTCTTGCTATGTAGAGAATAAAGTTTACTAAAACACACCATGCTCGGGCATGTGGAGTGCAGCGCAGGGAGTGTAGTCAATGGTACTGCAATGGGGGTGTGGTGCCAGGGGTGCAGGGCTGCCCTGGGGGATCACTTCGTAAGTTATGTGGGTGTCTAACCACTATGCTATACCCCTGAGACAAATATAGAATAATGTCACCTGTCAACTGCAGTTGAACACAAGCACACACACAAAGCACACGGTGCTCTCTGCGGCCCTGTCTGCTTCTGTAGTGTCGTCCCCTGCTGCCTTTACGTGACCACGTGGTACACCGTGCTGACTTCATCGGCCCTGCTCGTGAACTTGTTTACTGAGAACCTATTTTATACCAGACACTGCTACACACTTTACTTCTATTACATTTGCTCTTCCTGTTTCCCTGGAATTAACTGTCTACCGAATTTCTACCCCCTTTTAAAACTAAATTTGAACATTAATCCCCAACTCTTTTGTTGTTGGATTAGACTATTCTTCAGCATGGTTCACCACTCTCCACCACTGCCCCCCACTTCCATGAGGGGGTGCCTTTCCTCCCCCCACACTGATGCCGAACTTGTAGAATGTGGGCACATGTGACTGTGTGTGAGCTTGGAGCCTGTGACAGCGACGCAGACTGGGGGTCACCACGTGTTTCCACTTCCTGCTCCGAGAGGTTTGGGCATCTGGCAGGAGAAGGACATCCAGCTGCTGGTCCCGGCAGAGGAGGGGACATGTGGAGCAAACTTGAAGCTCGGTCCCTTCCCACCGGGTTGAGCTGAACCATGCCTGTGTGTAACCGCATGAGTGAGGGGTGACTCCCCCGGGTTCCGGGTCGCCGAGGGGAGGGGTAACTACTCCAGGTTGCGGGTCACTGCGGGGTTCTGTGCCCCTCCCAGCCCGATGAGAAGGTGCCCCCTCTCTGCACTTCCCTTGTCCCCTGCATAGCACCAATTACATGCTCCTGTATTTCTCACGTTGGATTATTGATTCAGTTTTATGCCTCTCACTTTTCTTTAAAGTCCTTGGGGGTAGACAATATATCGTATTTATGTTTCTATGCCAGTGCTTATAATTGCATTCCAGATAATAGATGTTTAAACTGTTTATTGAAAGAAAGAATGAATGAAAACCTACGCTCATAGCAGACTGATAATTAGAGAACTTGACTGACCCACTCAAAATAGCTAAAATTACTGGGTAAGATAGGGAAAAAAAAACTGTGTTATAGCAGGGCAATAATAAATCCTAGAAACCAAAACTAATGAGAAAATTGAGAATTCAGAGAGATTATCAGAGCAATGAAGCCAGCTCTTGCCCTGTGAGAAATTGCCAAACTGAGGTGGCTGGGCTGTCCCTTCCCTGGGCAGTGGTGACATGGCACCTGGAGCAGGAGCAAAAGCTGAGTCTCACCCAAGGCAGAAGTCTAGCCGGGGGCCTCTGACTGCCTCTGACACCACACAGGGCTGCACCTCAACACAGGTGTGAGCAAGCACTTCACGTGTCCGAGACCTTGCTGTTTGGTTGGAGTGAGAGATCCTCCCTTGGTGAACGTGTACCTGTAGTCTGGCTGTTACACGTCAGTGCCATCCCCAGTCATCTCCATGCATGGCCGTCCAACCCCAGTTCATGCTTGGGTTCATCTCAGGTTGGTATGCCTCCAGGTACATGGTGGAAGCAAATTCAGAATCTCTGTAGAGCCCATTCACTTGCCGTGCAGGATCGCTGCCCACGCTACACTCACGCGGAGGGAGGCAGCTCGGCGCTTATTTAATCACGACAGGGACCAAGTGCAACACTCTGGCCTCAGTGACGTACATTTCCAAGGCATGTCAGAAACAGGCACAGCAGAGACAGACCCACAAGACTTCAGATAATGCAATTATTAACACAATATAAATTCTTGTATATAGTATGTTTGAAGAAACAAAACACATTTGATGAATGATGTGAGAGGCATAACTGATGTGGGCGGAGGAAACGCAGACGCCCACAACATCTGAGGGTAAGTTCGCGAACTCGTGCACTTACGTAGGGTGCACTGTGCAAACAACTCGGCGCACAGCTTCCCCAGGGGAGTGCTTCCAAGGTGACCGTAGTGACACTCAGCAGTGAGGTGTGGAGCGCTTGTTCTAGGATGAATTTGTGAACTTAATTGTCTGAACTTGTGAGTATATTTACCCAAACAAAAACAGATGTAGTGAAAAAAGTAGCTTGTTTTACATTTATTTTTTTCAAATCTCTTCAACATCTGGCTTAATAGAAATGAGCCGATTTTCATATCTGCTTCGACATTCAGACTTTTGGAACATTGTATGCCAGGTAGCTTCTGGAGAATTCCACCACACACCTGTGAGATTAAAGGTGAAAAAGGAAATATCATCTTATGTCTCTGTACGGATAGGTTTATCCTTGCACACAAAGCCCTTGACAAGTTGTGGAGATCCCCAGGTTCCCAGATCACACTTGAGGCCCACGGGTCTGGTCTAGTGGCTGAGATTTAGGTTGCACTGTGGTGGTGGGGTCATGAGTGTGGTCAGGGTTTCAAGAGAAGTTAGGATGCATCCACAGCTGGTAGCAGCAGTGGGCACCCATTTCAGGACAGGAGGTCATGGTGAGAAGGGCAGGAGACTTGGTCTTGACCCTGTAGTTGTCTGTCAGGGACTGTGATGGTTTTGCTTAGTGACCTGTGGGTATTTGTGGAATAGACTGTGTGGCTCTTTCTAAGGATGAAGGTGGAGGGACGAGAAGTCAAGAGTTTTAAGAAATGACCCTGGACTTTAGTGGGAGAATCAGTGGTTAAATGAGCCTGTCGTAAATACGGGTACAGTCAGGAGTTGTAGGGATGGGAGCATAAACAGTGATGCCCGCCGTGTGGCAGAGCCAGGGTCTGAATACTGGGCAGCCTCACTTCGTGTCTGCGAAGACGTCCCTGCCGCTGTGGGTGTCGGGTGTGGCTGTCAATGGGGTCATCGCCTTGTCTTTCTCCACTGACAGATACGCTGTCTGCCCTCCTCCCACTCCTGTGTCTGCAGAGCAAGTAGGGAAATGGGTTTGGCTAGAACATTTCCACATCCTCAGATGCCTGCAAGCACTCACACTGACACACACAGACACATGCACACACACAGACACACACAGAGAGACATGCACATACACATGCACAAACACATGCACGCACACAGATGCATGCAGAGATACGCACACACAGACACATACATGAACACACACATGCATGCACATGTGTGCACACAGACACATTCACACGTGCACACACAGACACACATGCACATATAAGATATACGCACGCACAAACACACACACAGACACACATGCACACACGTGTGCATACACCACATTCACACACAGAGACACACGCACACAGACGTACACATGCACACACTCAAACATACACATGCACAGACACACACAGAAACACACGCACACAGATGTACACGTGCACACACATGCACAGACGCATACATACACACAGAAACACACACACATGCAGATGCACACACATGCACAGACGCACACATACACAGAAACACACGCACATAGATGTACACGTGCACACACATGCACAGACGCATACATACACACAGAAACACACACACATGCAGATGCACACACATGCACAGTCGCACACATACACAGAAACACACGCACACAGATGTACACATGCACACACATTCACAGATGCACACACATGCACAGACACACACACACACAGAAACACGCACACAGATGTACACGTGTACACACATGCACAGACGCACACACACACACACAGACACGCACACACACACACAGACAGACACGCGCGCACACCCTGTTTCCTGCACTGAAGGATCTGCATTGCCTCCTCAGCACAAATCCATCAGCTCATCAATTTCCCAGCAGGAGGGCAGCCCTCTCATTACAGAGCGTTGCACTTCGTGTCGTGATAGACAACACGCTTAATTCAATAAGCGCTGAGCTGCTTCCCTCCACGTGAGAGTAGAGTGGGCAGCAATCCTGCAGGGCGCGGTCCCCAGCTCCCTCGGGCCAGCTCCCCAGCACCACCGGCTGGGCCCGCAGTGAGTGCTGACGTCCACATGCCCGCGCCTCCCTGCTCTGACCGTACCGGCCAGTCGCAAACTTGAGAGTGGGGACAAAGGCAACTTGAAACACCATCATTATGTCGTTTCTGAAAAAGTTTCACTCTTTTCAGATCCATATGCAAGTTAAAGAACTTAATATTATTTTCATTTTAAGAAACTTAAAATTATCATGTATGGAATACTTTCATTAATTCCTGGAAGTTTTTGTTTGTTTTCTGGTGAAAACATAAATGTGAAGGTATATAAATATATGCATTTTGGTGCAAGTAATCATGCATTCCATTTGGAAGCTAGTGAAGAGACCTAGTCTATTTTAGTTAATTAACACATTTTAAAATTTCTTTTACTGGGGACTCAATGTGAATGACAGTGGGGTCTGTTTTTGATTTATTTATATACTTTCAATAGCCATGCGAGCTGGCAAATTCAATCACTGATTTGCCTCTGAGTGCCTGGGGTGTGACATGTGTGCATGTGTGTGTGGAAAAACTGTTTTCTTTTTACAGAATACTCTATTCCAGACGCGTATGCTTTCTACACACCGAGCAATTCTGCCCCACCAACTGCACGTCTCAGCATTTCACTTCTGACACTGTCTACCTGGCGGTAGCACCAGATCCCACAGGTCAAGGGTTCAGTCTCACAAGACTGCCCCCTCCCTACTGCACATGCCAGCTGGAAGTTCAGATTGTCACCTTCTGACCAACTGGCTCTAAGTTGGTTCTTCTGACCCCTCTTCTTGGGTTCCATTAACTTGCTAGAGCGACTCATGAAACTCAGTTTACTCACCGGATCACCCACTTATTGCAAGGGAGCTGACTCAGGAACCCACTAGGAGGATGCACAGGGCGCGGTACCTGGGAGGAGGCTGGGAGCTTCCTTGCTGCCTCCTGTCACTCCTGCTCCCACCTCCCAGCACCTGCATATGCTCACCAACCCGGAAGCTCTTCCAACCTGTGATTCCGGGGTTCAGGTGGAGGTTTCATTACTAGGCACAATTGTTCAAATCGTGGGCCCTTGATGATTAGTGCAGCCTCCAGCCCCTCTCTCCTCCAGGGAGGTGGGAGTGGGGCGGGGCGGAAAGGCTCCATCCTCTAGTCACAAGATTGGTTCTCCTGGCAACCAGCCCTCTTCAGGATTATCTGGGGGCTTTCCAAAAACCTCCTCATTAACATAAACTTGGATGTGGTTGAAAGGGGCCTTCGGGCGGGCGGGAGTAACCAGAGCTCTGCTTTCTCCTGCTGGCTCTTACCACTTGGGAAATGCCCAGGGCTGTAGGAGTCCCAGTGCCAGAAACAGGGATGAAGACCAAGTCCGTATTTCTTATTTTAAATCACAATATTGCAATGTGTATTTATACGTTCAGCTTATTGTACCTGTGGTTCCAGCATATTAGGAGGAAAAAAAATCTACTTTCATCAGACTCCAAAACCACGTGAATAACATTCTGTTCACACCACCTCAACCTACACTATGTTGCACGTTGAGTTCTCAGATTACTCTGGTGTGACTTGTTTTTAAAGGATGCACATATGTTATTTCAAGTCTCTTGCAAGTATGGTAATGTACAATCCTACAATCCTAGCAGAGTTATTGACTTATGTTTTTGAGGGATATGGAAGTACTCTGACTCTATTAAAAACCTATAAAGTGTGAATCTAGTAGACATGTTTGAGCAGAAAATTTAGCATTATTTAATTTACATAATTTAGGCAATTACTGACTTGGGCAATAAGAGAGATTATACAGTCAGTTGCTCTCCAGAGACTGAAAAACCTTTTTTTGCTATCAAAACATTATTAGAATTTTGTCAAATGTCAGAAATAATTTGGACATTCGGTTATGAACTTCTATTAACTATATATGTTAATATTCCAGGCTTTTATTGTTTGTCTAGTCAATAGAGTTGTCTTTTATGTTTGAAAAAGTCAATGGTGTTAAAAATACTATAGCACTCAAAATTTCCTCAATTGAAATGAAAATCACATATTAACTGCTAATCTTAGTTGTGTTTATTCCCAATTCTTTAATATTAGCAAAATATTTAAGTTATTTTAGAAGGAGCTTAGAAATAAATTTAGACTGAAACTATGGTGGCATCTCTTGAATTTATATTTTATAGCTAATCTCTAAGTATGAGTTTGAAAGAATGAGATGCTGAAAGCACACACTTTTGGTTTTTTTTCGCAGAAAAGGCTAATCTAATTGCATTTTATTTATTTACTTATTTTAACATTTCATTTTAGAAGAAAAATACTACTTATGTATCATTTGCATCAGTCATCATTTTTTGGTTATAGGCAGTGCACTCAACTCTGGCATTTTCGGAGAAAAAAAAGGGCAATATTATTGATAAGAACATTGGCTAGGTTACGTGAGTGCCAGGAAGGTTAAAGAATCAGGCTGAGAAACACATGCCTGAAGTCATGCCATAGAATTGCTCTAAGGGACACACCATTGCTGCTCCGACTAAGCTTCACACGCTGGTCTTTCCTCACCACCAGTGTCCCTTGTGTGTGAGATTGGAGTTACCAGTGGTGCCACTGGTTCCTGCTGGCCCAGGTGCTCCATGTTGCTGTCCCTCCAGAGAGAGGTCCCTGTTCCCATCACCTGTGTGTGCATCCTTTGCTCCAGATTCAAAGTCTGGATTAGAGATGTCTGAGTGGCATAGTCTTGGCCAACACCTAGCTGCAAGGGAGGCAGTGGAAGCCAGAGTGTGTCATCTTCTGCATTGTCCCACCAGGGCTCATTACGAAGGGAATCCCCCAAACCTGGGAGGAGGGCTCAAAATATGGTTGGCCAGAAAGAATGAAAAATAGAACACTCCAAGGTGACTTCACCATCAGTGACTGAGTAAGCTCTGAAAATAATGCAATAAGGTAGAGAGTCTACCTTGAACATGAGGAAACGAAGAGTAAACCTTACAGCTGGCTGGTCACTTAACGGCTGTGGGAAAAGCAGGTCTCCTGACTCTTGCCTGGGTCATTGTCCCAAGGTTGCAGCATGATCCTGTTGAGGAATTTTCCACACTGAACTGAGGTGGTGGTGTGTGCTTGTTACAGCCTCAGACGGCCTGACATTCAGCAGGTTTCTTATACAACTTTAGGATTGGGTTTATCCTGATTAGTTTCAGGACTACAGGGAACTTAGTGTCGTGGGCCCTTCTCAACCATCTCATCTTAAAAGTTAATGCTGCATGTCCTTCTGGGAAAGAGCTGTGGATCAGCTGTTGAAGTTCTGTTTATATTCTTCCTCTAGTTTCTGTTTCCGGAAGTGAGCCTTTCTGTTTCACACATCTAATGTTTTCTTTGGCCACTTTGTATTGAAGGCTAAGAAGGAAAAAGGAGATATGTCGGCAGAAATTCTATAGTCTTGTTTTGTGAGGTGATTAAAAGTGATAATATATTTACTAAATTTGAAAATATGGACAAGTAGAAGGAAGAAAAAATATGTCATGATTTCACCATGAAGACAGGACCACTGTTAATGTCTTGGAATATTAATTTTCAGTCTTTATCTAAATGCAAACATTTTTATGGTAACTGTCAAACTGTGCACACATTTCTTTTCAGGTTTGACACGAGCAGGAATTTTCCATTTATTTTTATAGTCTTCATAAACGCTGCTCTTTTAATGGCTATTGTTAAAGAAAAAAATTATTCATGACACTTGTTAAAGCAGCAAAGCAGACTTTATTCAGTGTTATTGTCGTAGGCAGAACACAACCACAATGCAGTTTGCAGCAGAAAAGAGAGATTGGGGTCAACGCTGAATACAACCAGGAAAAGTGGGAATTTATAGCCAGGGAGCAAAGTAGGGGGGTTGGCGGCCAGAAATTTCCTAAGAGGTTAGGGTGATTCTTGCTACGCTGACCTAACAGGATTCTTGCTGAAGGCAGCCAGGGTGATCAGCCATCACCCGGGGGGACAGAGGAGGCTGAGGAGGTGACCAGATGTGAGGGTGGAGGGGTCTCCCTAAACTGACCTGACAGGGTTCTTGCTGAAACTGGGCTTTTGAGGCCCAATCTCCAAGGAGCGTGGAGGGGCCTGAGTAGCGTTTGGTCAGGGAGAGAGTCTTTGTCACTGTGAGCAGTTCCATCGTGGACCTGGGACCAGGGGTATTTAGCCACTCCTTTACTGTTGAGCATTCACTCCTCCCGACCCCACGTTTCATGCTTAAAAATGATGTGACTAGATACCTATTCATGCATAACGTATTCTTACATTTAAAGTTATTTTTCAGAAGTGGAATCATGAAATCAAAGAATTTGCGGCTTTTAAGGGGTTACTAGTATCCCTTCCAGAAAGCTCCCAGCAGCGGAGTCCTGCTGCCTCCTCCCGACACGGGCTCTGCCGCAGTTTCCCCAAGCTGGCCGCTTGAAGCATGATGTTGCGTCATTTTGTACGTTTGTCATTCTTTTGCTGCGAGTGAGGTTGTCATTTCTCGGTGCTTGTCTTCGGTGTCCCAGGCTGCAGGGCCTAAGGGTCTGGGGAGCAGAATCTGCCGCCTCTGCCCGTTACCGGAGGTTTCGGCTCAGTCTCAAAGCTGTGGCCTACTCAGTCGTATTGGTGGCACGAATGACACGTGTCTATTGTCGCTATGACTTCTCCCCAGTTGTGTGTGTGGGGGCTTTAAGGCTTTTAGTAAATATTAGTCTAACCTTAAAGATTAAGATTTTTCAACACTTCTGTTGGTTGCAAGTTCTTTGAGAGAAATGGGGGCTGTCAAATGAAATCTTTCTAATAACCATCCGTTGTCTCACAGGCTGTTTCCATGGAAACTGAAGCCTTGAACGAGAGAGCCCAGCACCTAGACCGAGTGGATAATAAATACACTTTCCTTCTCTCTAGCATCTGAAACTTTAAAATTTCGTAGCATTGTTTTGACAGAAATTGTCTTACATTTGGAAGGGTCTTAACATTTTCGGTTTTAAATATGGATATATATGAGGGCTGTCCGGAAAGTATCCAGCCGCGTGCTATGAGAAACAGAGGCAGTTATGGCTGGGTGCTTTCCCGGACAGCCTCGTGTAGCACCGTGCAGCCAGGAGAGCCCCCTCACTATTGGTGACAGGCCCCTTCAGCACTCATCAGCACCCAGCTTTCGGGAAGTCAGGAGAAGATCCTGCCCCAGCCTGTGCCAGGGCACCTTCCTCACAGCCGTTCATGACACCGTGAACAGGTCCACGGCGCCTCCGTGGTCACCTCCTCCAGACACGGCCAGGTCATTTGCTTGTGGAGGCCGTGGGCTGCTTTTGTCCCTGACCTGCCACAGCAGGAGGCATTTCCCACTCAGATGGAGTCTGGGGTTTCTCCCTGAACATCCGCGCTCCATTTCTTAGGTGGGTGCTCTGTGAAGACCCTGTGATTCCAGCAGACCCTCCGCTCACGTGCAGGACCTCGTTACCGCGTTAAAACCCGGTTTGCGCAGGGGCGGGATGAACGTGGAGCAGCGATGCACGAGGGCTTTGCCTGGAGCTCGTGGCACGTCCGGGGACCAGGCAGTGCTCGGAGGCTGCGGACGGGGCCATCCGGTCATTTCTCCAGGAGCGAGGTGCACAGGGTAGCATTCACGCCTTTCCTTTGCCAGTGCGGTGGGCACGCCTTTTTAGGGTGCCCTCGGACCTTAAAACCACTGTACCACACGGCAGGCGGGCGCGGTGGCTGGAAACAGCCCAGCCTCGGCTTGGTGCCGCGCCGGTGCTCACAAGCCTGCGGGGCGCCAGCAGCACGGCCCGTCGTGTCTCCACCCAGCTTCTGTCCTTTCACGTCTGGGTGCAACCCCGAAACGCCAGGCGGACACGGCCGGCCCCTCCCGGCCACCTGACAGCAGCGGTGTGGGTGGGCCAGCCTTCCGACTTAACTCCTTTGGGGTGGCTTAGCTCGGCCGACGGCAAGCCCACGGACACGCGCGAAGGCCGGGCTGTTGTCGGTGCTGACTCTTCGACCACAGGCAGTGGACTCCGCCGGCCTGCGAGGCTGGCTTCTCACTTGGAAACGGGTTTGGTTCAGGACTCCTCACCGGACACTGGCCGGTGCGATGCTGGGACGGGCGCGTGCTCAGAAAGGAAAGCTCTTCGTCGCTTCTCGCTCCAGACGGCTGACACCTCGTCAGGCCCCTCTCCCAGCAGACCAGTGGGGGTCCTGGGCGGGCGTTCAGGTGACAAAGGTGAAAGGTTTGCTTTGGGAACCACGCTCTTCGAACCTGAGCGTTCGGCAGCTGCTTGCTCACCCGACTCGGAGTGCGATCGCCCCTGCGGGACCCTGAAGCCCGGTGGGCACTCACCTCCCCTCGCAGCCCCCGGGACGTTCCGCGGCGGTCACAAAGTCATCGAAGTCGGTTCGGCATGCCGCGTAGGGTTAGCATCGCCCTTCCCCTGCCAGGCCCTCTGGGACCCGAGTTTTGTCCTGTTCGTGACTTCCGTGTGGGGAAGGCCTGCTCGCCACCGTGGAATTCCTTGTGCGGCAGGCAGAATTGGGACGTTAACAAGAATTAGAGCCTGGACCTGCGCCTCAGGCTTCGTAGCAGTTTTGGGTCCCGTCCTTCTTTTCGTAAACCTTGGCTCCTCTGTGCGAGTCTGCGGCCTGTTTGAAGCCAAACGGCTCACGTTCCCTGTTACACTGGGTCTCAGATGGAACCCACCGGAAGGGTTTGATTCTCACGTAAAGCTAACAGACCGCGCCGAAGGGACCATCACGTTACTGCATTGTTTGTTTTGATTAGAGACAGCTCTCCGAGGGACAGGTAGTTCTTCTGTCTTGTTTTTTTTTCGCTCATTTGTCATCTTGGATGCTTTCACTTTATGGTGTTAAATATTTATTATTTAATTCAGGGAAGTAATAATAGTGTCCCTCAGCAGCGCGCCTTCTCCGGGGTAATTATTTCCATGAGTGCTGGAGGCGACGCTCCTCCCCGGGTGGGCTCGCTGGCGGGAGGGAGAGATGGAGACGCCCGCCGTTTCCTGTCTTGTGTCCCCAGAGCTCCTGTGGAAGCAGTCCGTCGAGGGGACGGCGAAGAGGAATTTTACATCACAA
This sequence comes from Lyroderma lyra, assembly GCA_004026885.1. Classification (NCBI taxonomy): domain Eukaryota; kingdom Metazoa; phylum Chordata; class Mammalia; order Chiroptera; family Megadermatidae; genus Lyroderma; species Lyroderma lyra. The sequence continues at coordinate 79,484 of PVJL010005860.1, forward strand.
ATCCTTGCATTAGGAGATGAGTCTGTTTACAGACATGGGGCTAGGGAGGGCTGTCACCTCTAGTGCTTGCTTCTCCGACTCAGTTTAACCAGCAGCCGTGTGGAATTTCTAGGAAGGCACAGCGTACGGTGTCCAGGCTGGTCAGCACCCAGGCAGGGGGCTGAACGAGACTTCACCTGTGCACCCGTGTTTGAGGGCGTGGGCAGGGCTCACCCACTCACAGCCATCAGGTGTGTGGCACTAACTGAGCTAATAAAACACAGGTGTTCAGGGGTTAACTGCTGGGCACGATGGGGATGGAATGGGGTTATTGCTTTTCCTTTCAACAACGTTTTTTGGGATATCTTTCACATATACAAATTGTACATGTTTTAAGGTATTCAGTGTGATATTTTGAAATACGAGTGTGTTAACATTGATGTATGCACCACTGCAGCTGGCCTTTTGTGCACGTACGCACACACTGACAACATTTACGATCTCCCATCTTAGCAGATCTAAAGCATACAGTATGGTGTTGCTAATGTAGTCACCATATTGTCATTGCATCCCCAAAGCCCACCCCCCGGCATAACTGAGACTCCGTACCCCCTGACCACCATCTCCCCGTTCCCCTTGCACAGCCCTGCCGGCCGCCACGCTGCTCTCTGCTCTGTGAGCTGGATGACGTTAGAGTCCACATGTAGGAGAGGCCATGCAGTGCTTGTCTTTCTGTGTCCGACTGACCTCGCTCAGCGTGGTGTCCTCCAGGCTCATCCACATCGTTACAAGGGGCTGGATCCCCTCCTTTGTCCATCGCATAGATCGCATGTTCTTTGTATGTAACGAGTGCGTTTTCTGGAGGGAATACAGCGTCCGATGCTCAGGGACGGGTCCAGGATGGTCACTCCGTTCTCCTCGAGTAAGGTTGGGCTCTCCAATCTGGTTTGCTCACCGAGGCAGTGAAGCTGAGGATAGCAGCCGCTTTGTAGGATGCTGGGGAGATGAGCAGCGTGGTGCCGTGCGACAGTGAGGCGCTCTCTGTCCTGTAGGTGTGCCCTGCCACCTCGAAACTTGTTTTAGCCTTTGTAGCATCCAGTTTGAAAATGCTGTTACTCCAGTGGATCATTGGGACAGTGCTGCGTCTTCATCTGCTTGGACTTCGGTGCCCTCCCTGGTGGGTGCATCCCTCCCTGCCTCACTCACCTGATGAGCTCAGCGCCACCGGGAGTTGGACCAGCCCCGTCTGGCTGAGAGAAGCCTGCCCTCTGCTCTCGGGGTACACGGGCGTCAGGCGAGTGGGTGGTGGCTCTTCTTACAGGGACTCCACAACCATGGGCCCAAGGCTAAGAGGGTTGCTCATCTCCAAACGCATCTTCGCTATGAGCCCCGCAGACATGGCCTCGCCTGCAGTCAGGGACATCCTGTGCAACATTTGTGAGCAAGACCCAGCTCCTGCCCCGCCTGGGTTCCGCACAGTGACAGCACGGTGTGAAGTGCTGCGATGTTGGAGGTCCCGCGGTGACTCCCGGGTCCTTAAATTGGAGGAGGGTTTTCTGGTTCTGAGCTCACAGTCAGCCCACAGACAGCCTTTGCAGCCCCATGGGACGAGGGTGGGTGTTCCGTGGCTTTGTCGTTGCACCCTTGTCCCTCCGTTGAAGTGGCCTGTGCCGTTTTTCCAGCTGGTAAACCCCTCCTTGTTCCTCAAGATCCTGATTCAAACACACACACTTTGTCTGTAAAGTCTTTTCTGATTTTCCCTGCCAGAGCTCATCTTTGCTCTTTCCTTCCGTGGATGGGGAGTGCCGTGGTGTCAGGGACTACATCCTTTCAATAGAATGCTTCTAGAACGTTACTGTGCGTATTTGCTGCCTGGGCGACTTGGCAAAATGCAGATTCTGACTCAGTGGGCCTGCGGTCTGCAGTTCTTAGCAAGGTTCCAAGGTGATGCCCACACTGTGGGCCTGAGAGCCATGCTTGGGGCAACAGGGCTTTAGGATTGGTGAACCCCGGGGGTTGGCAGGTTTTGTTAATGGTTGAAGGACTGACACTGGGTGTTGTCCAGCTTTCATTTTGTTAGTGGGGACCTCGGTTCCCTGGAAAACACACACACACCAATGAAGTGCACCGAGGTCCTGTCTTACAACTTGTTCTCATCGATTTCATTCATCTGGTTGCACTGAGACTCCTACATCTCTTTAAAAAACTAGTAACAAATATCTCCTGGGCGCTTCCATACCATCTCCCAAGCTCTCCTGTGAGCATTGCATGTAGATGGTCTCATCTCATCCTCAGAAGGGCCTAGGGGGTAGTCTAGGGGGTAGTGTGTTGGTTCCCATAACGCTGTAACTAGGCTGACCTGGTGTAAATGGGCCCGAAAATTATGGTCCTGTCCCATTCCAAACTGTACCTATGGTCAACCTAATCTCACAGGGCTAAATTCAAGGTGTCAGTAGGCTGACCATGAGGACCATTTGAAATGGGACAGTACCATTGTTTCCTGTCCTGTTTCAAACAGGACGTCTGGTCAGCCTAGCTGTAACTAACAAACCCATTAAGATATGATGACTCAAACGTAATGGGGCTCATTGCTTGCTTACGTATAACCTTTATCACAGGTGGGTAGCTCTCTTCCAGGCAGTGACTCAGGGACCCGGGCTCCATGCATCTGGTGGCCCTGCCATCTTTAAACTGTGGCTGCGGGGTCATTGTGCTCGTCTGCATCATGTGGATGGAAAAGGAGCTAGCCTGTGGGATGATGGGAGTGGTGCACAGCCCTTCTGTGCTATTTCCTTTGGCTGTTACTCAAAGCTTGTGGCCACACCTGACTAAAAGAGAGGCTGGGAAGTGTGATCTAGTGTCTGGCCAGGAAAAAGAGGAATTACTGGTGAATAAATCTCAGTGTGCCTTACCTCGTTATCTGAGCTTGCTCGTTCATGTCCCACTGCCACACAAGGAGCCCACACTGAGAGTCCTCTATGTCAGGCATGCTGGGAACACGATAGCAAGGGCTGGTGGCGGGAGTGGACTGGGCATGTCTATATGAGAAGAAAATGTCTGGCTGTAGAGCTTCTCAGCTTCCCTCCGGGGCGCGCTGGGCGGACTGGCCGTCTGTGGTGACCAAGCCAGGGCCGTGGGTCAGCTGAGTGGGTCGGCTGGCACACAGAATGCTTAGAGACAGCATTTACTGTCAGAGGGGGAGATCTCTCTCTGGGGAACTGGGGCAGGACTGGGAGGGTGACTGTGGGTGACAACTGACAGGCTCTGCCTAACTAAGGGCAGCTCAGCTCCGCGTGCCCTCGGGACATTCTCACCCTGATGGTGCTTCGGGAGCCTGGGGGAGGTGTGAATCCTGCTGCGGGTCAGGCCGCTGCCCTGTGCAGGCCCTGCCGTGCCAGCCCACATTGCCCGTTTGCCCAGAAGTCCCGCTGTCTCCCTTGAGCTTCTGGAATGCAGCCCGTGCTGTGTCACCTCTGAGCCTTGATCTGAGTGTCCCCCTGCCTGCCATTTCCCGCCCCTGGCCACTGCCGCTTTGGCGTACTTCACACAGACAGAGCCTGGCTGGTTCCCAATGACCGTGTGTGGTGGCAGAGGTGATGTCTGACCGGGTTTGGAAGCCAGTTTGGACCTCATGTCCGGAGCCGTCTGCAGGGCCAGCGGAGCTGTCCCTCCTCTGTGGACCTGCCACTCCACCTTGGGCTGGGTCTTACTGTGGCCATCTCAGGCGGCACTGGGGTTCCTGCTCATCAGTGTCCCCTCCTCCCGCTGTGATCTCTTCTGAAGCAGGGACCCCATCACGCCCACCATTGAATTCTTGTGTAACTGCTGCAGTAGTGTGTGATGTAGCGTGAGCACGAAGACACACTGGTTCCGGGGTGGCGTTAGTGTGAGGCTGCATCTTGTATACACCAAGGCTTTGCAGCCCTGGGGTCCCCGGACCCTGGAGGGAAGAGGCCTGGGTCACACCGAAGACTTAAACCACAGCTCTGCCTGGTAGGGGGCTGTGGCCACAGGTTTGTTGTCCATGCTCCTGCCTGACAGCCTCAGCAGGGATGGGACAGAGGTGACCCGGGGGTGAGCTGAGGGGCCCCCAGGAGACTGGTGAGCCCTGAGCAAGTGTGTCCTGTGAGGGAAGATTCGTCACCACTCTCCGTGGTGTCTTGTGGAGACCAGGCTGCTTTTCCTTAAGTGAGACTCGGTTCCTTTAGGAGGCTTGTCACCATTTAAAATTGTCGCTCAATGTGGACCCCAGCGTCAGAGGTAAAGAAAGTAGATGCCAGAGCCATGTGACCGAAACCTTCTTGGGGAAAAAACCCTCCAGAATGGTAATGCATTCTGTTTCATAGCTGGAAAACGAGAGGTTTACGATTGACAAAGTGTCTTTTACACTTTCGAGTTCCAGTAAAAACTGCTGTCACCCTTTCGTTTTATTTCAGAGGAGCAGGAATCTGTTGGGCCCAAGTGCTGTCCTTCAAGTGCTTCGACGCAGCCTGTACTGCGATTTTAGAAATTCAGAATTCAATACCAAGAACCGTATTCCACTGTGCTGGCACGAGTCCTTGATATAGAAATTTTGCACAAGAATCTACTAAGTCGTAAGTTAAGTGCCAGTGACAGAATGAGAAAATTTTATAGGAGACGCAAGACTTTAAAAGAAGGAGCTGTGTTTCTTTCTTGCCTCTCTTGCTGATAAATGTGACAAGAGTGTTCCTGTACATTCATGATTTGATTTATCATATCTGCAAGGGGCAGTACTAAAATCCGGTGGTGGACAGAACACTCCGGGGCCACCCTGGCTCGCCACTTACCAACATGGGACTTGGGTAAGGTTATTTGAGCTTCTGTGCCTCAGTTTCCTAATCTATAAAATAGAGATGATACTGAACTTACCTGTGGCAAAGAGTGATGTTGTCTTCCTCCAAACAATTACCCTTTCCCGTGGACAGACAATAAGACCACATTTCTAGGCTCTCTTTGAGGGAATGGCCACCCACTTTGAGTGATGGCCCAAGAAAAAGGAATAAAAGGGCTGTGCACTGCTCCTGAGACCCCTGCGCTGGGTCCTTCTCCGTCCAGGTGATGCAGACACACACCGTGACCCCGCAGCCACAGTTTACAGATGACAGGGCCACCAGATGCGTGGAGCCTGGGTCCCTGAGTCACTGCCTGGAAGAGAGCTACCCACCTGTGACGAAGGTTGTGCGTGAGCAAGCAGTGAGCCTCCGTGTCTTCACGGGTTTGTGAGTTACAGCATTCCGTGCGCCACGCACGACCCCTGGGGCTGTTCTGAGGATGAGATGAGTTCGTGCATGGACAGTGCTTGGAGGGGAGCTCAGCATGGCTTCTGTGGTGGTGGTGGTGGTGGTGATGGTGATGATGAAGATGAAGATGTAGGCTCTCTCAGGCCCAGCAGAGGAATGCAGTTGACTAAACCAGGTGTTAAACCTGCTCACTGTACCTCGTTTCCCACTAGGATTTATGTATTTCCTTACTCAGTCCTGAATAAGCCACATGTCACACAGCCACAAGCATTAACTAGGAGATCGGATCGCGTATCCCTGTCTTCAGGCAGGAGGATGATTAGTAGTTATTGTGAGTGCAGGTCTGGAACTGGGTCGCCTGGCCTTCGGTTCTGCTCCCTCCTTCCTCCTGGCAGCTCAGGCTGTGAAGTCATCGTCTCATGGCTGCTCCTTTCTCTGCTTCAGGTTCCCGCAGGAGATCACAGGAGTAGGCCCTTCCTTAGGCAGGTGAGTGCACGGCCCCAGCGATGCCGGACACATGGGACCCGTCCCGGCTGGCCCTCACCGTGGCACCGAACTGCCACTCCGTTCCCCGACGTCGCCCTGACTCGGCGCAATGCCCACCTCTTCCTCAGCCCTTCCCTCCCGGGAGCCCTCTAACCCTCTCTGGTCGTTCTGGTTGCAGGGAGTCACAAAATAAAACTGGTGACACCAGCTTACAGGAAAAGAGTTGTGGTCGGAAGCGTTCTTCTTTTTACATCATCTTTTTCTGCCCTTCCGGTGCGTTTCCACCTTGTGACAGCAATACGGAACCTGCAGGAGCTTCCTGTTGCGGTAACGTTGTCCCGTGCTGTGCTTCCACGTGGTCAGAGCTTGGAAGTACTACATTCCCTTAAACACGTGGTGACTGCATTTCTATAAAACCGTGCAGTGTAACTACAGTCAATTAGTTTGCAATTATTGTCTGATTAAGTTATTCTTTAAATTAATGTCGAGTTCACTATATAGCGTAATACCTTTTTGATTACCGACGTGGAAAAAGAATTGTTTTTTCTGTCCCGGTTTACTTGTTTAAGGAGTGAGAGTAGAGGGTGATGACTGAGTTGTAAATTTAAGCTATTTACATGTCCGAAACGTTTAGGAAATTTGGATCAGAACTGATTCTGGATGGTGACGTGAGGAAGGGTAGGAGCTCTCGTTTGTGGAATGCGTACCATGCAGTTCACTGGTGTGCACTGTACACTGCTACCGTGAGCGTAGCGTCACTGCCCCTCTGTGACACAGGGGACCCCTGCCCTGTGACCTCTCATTTGCCGAGGACCACACAGCGCTGGGGAGGGACAGCTGGGCGTGGGGCCCCGCCCCGCCCCGCCCCGCTGGGGTCCAAAGCCTGTTTTCCTGACACGGATGGAAAAGCCCCAAATGCGGAGGTTGGCTTTGTCAGGGCTCGTTTGCCTTCTTTTTTGACCCTTGGGCAGTGGTTTACCTAATTATCTTTCTCCGCAGGTGTCCTGCAAGTCATCTGGCTCGGACTGTCCTCTTTGCTGACTCTTCCAATGGGCATCGTTCCCAACTTTTAAGAGGTGGCCCAGCCCTCCTCCCCGAGCCGCTGATGAGTGCGTGGCAGACCCGCTGGACGGAGCTTCTCTCTCCCAGGCCCGTGACACATGGTGCCCGTCTCCCCCGCTGTACACGTGGCCGTGACTGAGTCCCAGGCCTGGCCTGTCACAAGCTCCCGTGGGAACGTGCAGGACAGCGGAGCCGTGAGCTGGCGGGAGCCTGGTGCTCCGTGAGCACGTGGGACCGAGACCACCCTGCCCCCGTGCTGGGCCGCGAGCGGGCAGGTAAACGCCTCTTACTGTCCCGCCGGGTCGGGCTTGTTTGGTAACGCACTTTGCGAATCGTGATTTTGGGGTTAATTTTATTCCTTATTTACGTGTTTACTCTTTATCAGGCGTGTCCAGCCTGCGCCCAGGACTGCTTTGAGTGAGTGCAGCCCAACACAAGTTCTTAAACCATGATGAGATTTTTGGGGCGACCTTTTCTTTTAGCTCATCGGCTCTCGTTAGTGTGAGTGTGTTTTCTATGCGAGGCCACAGGGTTGGGCGCTGCGGCTCTGTGTGCTCTAAGCACACCGAATCCTGTGATAAGCAGTGCATGTTGAATGTTTCCGTTCTATGTGTGAGGGCTGTCTGGGAAGTATCCAGCCGTGGAATGTGACCCATAGGGGCATTGATGGCTGCCCTGTGTTCATTTGGGTGTTACAGGACATTAGGAGCCGATGAAAGATGGGAAGAGGGTAAATGAATACGAATAACTGCTGCAATATGCGGTCATATTTCCTTTCGTATCTTCCTCTTTTGTTTCTTTAAAGGCTTTTTTTTACATAGTTGCTATCGTATTGAACAGACAAGTTGCTTCTTCCTCTTTCTGTTTTGCATCATGACATCATCAGGTGCTCCCCAGTCTTACACGTTTCCCTCAGCAACAGCGGCACCCCCTGGGCGCGTGGGATCCCCCCCCACCCCCCCACTCCCCCGCATCCCTGACCCAAGTTATTTCTGTTTCTTCACAACCCCCAGATCACGCGTGAGGGCTCCTTCCGTGAGGAGCGCACTCTGAGATAACAAGCGGCTCGTTCCGAGATGCACACTCGTCCTTTCGGTTCTGCTAGCGGCGTGCTGTGGGGTCGCACGGGGCCCACGTGATCACCCTGCGTGGTGTGCGTGGAGTCACGGGTGAGGCCGGATGAGTTCAAGGTCCTGACCACATCTGTGCTTGTAGCGCAGACCAGGTTTTCTGCCAATTAAACGCTCTTTTAACCCTCCCAGACCTGAGGCCCTATACCTGGGCTCCTGAGCATTAAAGAGAAACAACCAACACGATATAGAAAAATGTTAGTTAGATGCAAACCAGAGGTTAGAATAAACTTGGAGACACTGTAGAAAATAGGTCTGCCTTTCATTTCAAAAATTAGGTACAGCGTACAGCAGCCGATTCGGGAATTACCGAAAAATCTGCACGGCGGTCTGGTAGGGTTAATAAAATCCTGAGTTCTATCCAGGTATTGATAACTACGTTGACAAAAGCCCAGGTGTAGGTGAGTACAAGGTCTTTAGGGTCCCCCAGAAAAATTACTTACTTTTCAAATAGGTAATGTGTTAACCTGGGTCAATGTTTTAAAAAGGTAGGAAAAAATACAGTAAAATTTCTCTTCCTAATTATTGCTTCTACTCACTCAGTTTGTTTTCTAAGAGGCGACCAATGATTTCAGTTTTGTATCTTTTCAAATAATTTATTTTGTACGTGGAGCGCAAAACACACTTATCCTTTCGTTTTGATTTTCGACACAAGCGGCAGTGCGTCGTGAACACTGTTGTAGAACTTGTTTGTTGATAGCGAGTGTATCTTGGCGCATGTTTCATGGACGCTCACCCAGAGCTGCCTTGCTCTGTTACACAGTTTCTCTGTAGTCCACGGTGTGGCTGCACCACAATTCAAGGACTAATCCTCTACGATGATTCCCAACAGCTTTCGTTTCAGAGTCACAAATAGGCTGCAGCAGCCATAGGTAATTTTGTAGCTGGGCGGGTTTTCTGTGCAGCGAGTGTCTAGAAGCAGACTTTCTCCTCAATGGGTGTATCAGTTATTATATTGACGTATAACCAATCAACTGGAACCGTGGCGGTGTAAAATAATACGCATTGAGCAGTCATTACTAATTATAAGCCTTCAGGTCAGCTGGGTGGTGCTACACGTGCCGGCCGGGGTTCGGTGAGCTCCATTGGCTCCACAGCAGACGGGCTGGCTTGGGTCTGGCCGTCGAGGATGTCTCCAGGGGTCTCACTCACAGCGCTGGTGGGCGGATGGCTGTCGGCTGCAGAGGCCATGGTCTCTGGACCTGTTGTCCCCTAGCATGCCGGCTTGGGCTCCCTCCAGTGGACACGGCTGCTTCCACGGGAGCAGAAGGCTGTCAGACTGCTAAGGTCTAGTCTCGGAAGCGGCCTGCCACTGCCTTGTGTCAGCCACATAGTCACAGAACCAGCCACCTTCAAGGGGAGGCGAGAGAGACTCCTGTCTTCATGACCGTCCAGGCTGGCAGTCCCGTGCTGCACAGGCGGTGTCGCCTTTCAGTGAGCGAGCTGTGACCCTGGAAGGGTGTTGGGGCAGAGGAGACTCAAGTGTTATGTAGGTCATTTGTTTCAAGCCACCACAGCGTGGAGGTCCACTGAGGATTGTGACAGACTTTGAAAACCGCTGTCTCCCGGTTCACACAGCCCCCAGGCTCGTGCGAGGGCATCTCTTTGACCAGGGCTTCACCTGCAGAGCGCGTGAGCGCATCGTTGGAGCTTCGTCCGTTTGGGAAAGTAGCCTATAATCCTGGCTTGTTTAGAGCTTTCGTTCCTGGCTTCAGTGGGATTGAGTGGCGTTTCCTTTCATGCGAATTGCTTGTTCGGGCTCCTGTGTTAGGTGCCTCTAAGTGGCCAGCAGGAGGGGAGGAGAAAAGGCCAGAAAGACCGAGATCAGATCATGGCTAATTATCATGTTGGAAAATCTGGTCTTTATTCTGCGAGGCCGACAAGAAGGCGTTTTGAAGCCAAAGGAGTGATGATGTCAGAGCACGCGCTGAGCTGTGCCCTGGGAAAGCCATTGGTCTGGTGTTAGGGGACCAGAAAGTACTTTGGCCATGACCCAGGGCTGGGTGTGGACCCCAGAGGGTGCTGGGGAGGTGACACGGAGGTGGGGGGCAGGGCCGGGTCACTGCAGCGCCATGCGGGGTCTCTTAGCTCAGATCCTGAGTTGGAGCAGAGGACCCGGTGCGAGGAAGGCGAACCCACTTGTGTCTGTGGTGGATTAAACGCACTCCCGGGCCACCGGCAGGGCCATGTCCGTGTGCCGGGCGGTGTTTGCGTGGAGCTCGGGAGCATGGTCCGCACCAGAGATGAGAGCTTGTGAGCATCCATGCACCAGCAATAAAGTTACTCGGAAAGAGTGTCCCATGAGCAGGGTGCCTGGCCCAGAGCCCAGGACAGAGATGATCTCACGGGACGGCAGTGAGGCCAGGCCACGCGATGCGGCCCTGGCGCCGAGGCCTCCGCCCCTGGGAGCCCCAGCTGGCCCCAGTGATGACAGAGGCCTCTGCTGGCTCACATGTGCCCTCATCCCGGGCAGCCTGGTCGTGCGCCAGCAGTTTGTTCCCCTCGTACTCAGTTTGACGACCAAGCAGCTCGCAGAGTTAAATTGCAGCAGGGACAGGCCCATGGTTCTGGGCTGATTGTCCTCTGGCACCGTATTGCGGGGACTTTTGTCTGTAGGCTATTAAGTTCGGTCATGGGGAACTCTGACAAAACGGTCTCCAAACTGAATGTGACATCAGTGACGCGTCCAAATGCTGCACTCGCTCAGTACGTCGGAGACTTGGCTTGATCCGATTTAGAATGCGGAGCCAACGACTCCATTCTTCTTGACCCCTGGAATATGTGAAACTCTGTTTTTGTTTTAATCAATAGCAATAGAGACCTAATCAATAGAGAGAGTTCGAGCTGCTGTCTGCCAATGGAGAGATCAGACGCACAAATGTGTTTTGATTGGGTAAACGACGCGAAGGTGGTCAGGTACGAACTGACCATTGGAACCACTCGGTTATTTTCCCAACGGCAAGAGGGAACAACCCGAGTAAATAGAAACTCGATGTTTAATCCTTGAAAACCTAATGAGCATTAGTGAGTGGGAGAAGGACGGCGGAGTGGGGGACTGCAGGGGCTTTCTGATGGAAAGTTTTAAGCACATTTTAAAGTTTCTGGGAGCAGGTAGAGAACACACGTGTTGGCCGCTTCTCGGGAAGGTCGGGGGTTACTTGGCACACTCTCCGCGCTGACAGTTGCCGTTTGGACTTGGAAAGCAGTAGATGGCTGGCACGTCGGGCATTTGCATTATGCTTCATAAGCTCCAGTTAACACGGTGAAGGCTTCGTAGGGTGAGTGAGCCGACCAGCTCCAGGACCGCGGTCTGAGGAGGCCGGAAGCGTCCCCTCTACCGGGGAGAGGACAACCACTCCCAGCTCAGAAAGCTGCTGTGACGTGAATGACATGTTGCTAGGGAGCGGCACACGACTTCGGACCAGACCCTCGGCTCCCCGAGTCCTAATGGCTCCGCGAATCCTAAGTCAGGGTCGGACCCACTCCATCATGCTTCTCCCATGTGGTCTCTGGACAAGCTGCAGGAGCATCACCTGGGAGCTTGTTGGAAATGCAAATTCTCAGGCCCCAGCCCAGCTGCTACCGAATCAGAAACTTGGCAGGAAGGGTCCGGCAATCAGTGTTTTAACGAGCCCTACGGGGGATTCTGCTGTCAATCAAACTGGAGCTCCGCGGTCCTGGAGATAACTCTGCCTTCTCTTGCAGCAAACAGTTTTCTCTAGGCTGCCGGCACCTTACAGTGATACGGAGAGCGCGTGTGCGCCCAGGCCAGACCTGTAGCTATTAAACCTGACACACGTCACTGCAGGACCATCAGCTCCAACAAGGCTCATTTTTTTTTTTTTGTCCTCCAGACTTCGTTCCGTAGGGGACGTTTCCCAGCAGGAAAATGTATTCTTCTCAGCTGAAATCGTCTCAGTGAAGCAACTGTCACCGTAAGGCTTCAGGATGCAGATGTGCACTGGCTGAGTAGCAAGTCAGGTTGTCCCCCCTCAGAGACGCGTGCTGATGAGCTTGACTGTCACTGCTGCCCACTCAGCTGTAAACACCTGTCGGCACGCGACTCTCACCGGTGAGACTGGGAGGGTGCGGCCCGTGCGACACACTCTGCTGGAGTGAAGGTCACCTTCTAGCCCCTGTATAGCAGAGGGCCTTTTGGTGACAGTGTTCTGTACCCAAACACGCGTTTCCTTGCTCTACTCGTGGAGCATTTAGTGTGGGACGCATTATCCTGAAGGAAGTCCTCGTGACGCAGCCCACTGCTTGAAGTTCGCCCACATTTCTGATTCTGTGAGCTCACATATTGGATGTGTGCGTCCTTAACCTACGCGTGTCTAGGGAGACTTGTCCCTCTGTCTCAGGCTTCGCAGGATTTTTCTAGTGGATTTAGCTTGGACCAAATCTAAAGGGATTAAGCCACGTGGCGCCTGTGGGTAGATGTGATCAATAGCTTTAATCTCTGCCCTAGTAAAGTAATGAAAGAATCATCACACCTCCTCCCTCCTCTGCGCTGGGAAGGCACCTGCACGCTCCTCGCTGAGCCCACGCTGGGACCGTGGGACACTTAGCCCTTCCTCTCAACGCGAGCAGAGGCAATTGAGTGTTCCCACCTTTGGGCACAGAGATGGAAGTATTTGTGGTTCTGTAGCTAAGAGCTGGTTTGAGTGTCACAGTTAGCAGGCAACAGGAGGGCATGTGCAGCCTTCGTTTTGTGTGTGTTGTTTTGTTTTGTTTTTTGACTCTTGGTGATCTGAAAAGTCTCCCTCATTTGCTAGAAACATTCAGTATGGCCTCGCCAGAGATAGGAGTTACAAACCCAAAGAGGTAGAGAGAGCCTTGAAACAAGTGACTCAGTTTCTTCCCTTGACATTTGGAGGCAGAGAAGAGGGACCTTGCCCGGAATTGCCTACCTTTGGCTGATTATCTCCAGATCCCCTTCTTAGCTTGCAAGTCCCCTGACTCTCATGATACATATGAGGTCAGACAGTTTCACAAACTCATCTTAGAAAACGTGCTGCATCCCTCACTGCTGAGTATCACGACAGTCACCTTCCAAGTCCTCCCCCTGGGAAGCTGTGCACCAACGCCAGCGCCTAGTCCGCCCTTCAGAGCAGTTTTGGAACTCTTTTTCTGGAATGGCCATCAGAGCTGTCATCGTGCCCACACCCGACAATTAAGTTGGTGAACTTGCCACTGTGTGCCTACTACGTTGGCAGCGCTGTACACACAACTCGGTAAGATGTCGTAACCTGGGCCAGGTACAACAGCAGCTCTGACGGCCACTCCAGAACAAGAGTTCCACAGTTGCTCTGAAGGGTGGACGAGGCGCTGGTGTCGGTGTACAGCTTCCCAAGGGGAGTCCTTCAGAGGTGACCGTGGTGACACTCAGCAGTGAGGTAGGTAGCACTTGTTCTAGGAGGAGTTCGTGAACTTACCTGTCCGGCCCTGCAGTCCCCTTTCTTTGCTCGTCTCTGCTATTCTGTGTGTGGTTTGGGATCGTCAGGTTCCAGCTCACCCTGAGCTGCTGGGACAGCCGCAGAGATACATGTTCTCAGTGTTTGGGCTTTGGACTTCACTGTGGTTCGCACAGGTCACCATTCATGCCCTGCTCACTGACCCTAACACTGCTACCTAGCTTCCCGCTGTGTCAGTCACTTTGGATGGCTACTAGAAGTACCACAGATGGGGTGTCTTCAACAGCATCTGTTTCTCATAGGTCTGGAGTGTGGAACGCCAAGGCCGGGTGCCAGCAGGGTCAGGCTTGTAGTGACAGCTCCTTTTCTGTTGTGCAGCTGGCCGAGCAGATGCAAGGGCTTCAGCGTGTGCCCCAGCCGTGCGAAGCCCTGTGGGGTGGGCGTGACAGCGGCAGCGCCTGCATTCGGAAGGGGTTCGCGCTGACAGCACCCAACAGGAACGCGTGGCCGGGAAGAGCTGGGCAGTTTCCCTTAGAGACGTTGCAGAGGTTTCGGGCGCTGGACCGTGACGACGGCTGGTGCCAGCACCCTGTGGACGCCAGTTCGGTTTCGGAATGTGCCAGTTGCTGCTGGTGGCAGCAGAGTGAGACCGGCTCTTTCTCTGCTCCGCGTGCGAAGTGCCACGGGGTGTTCGTGCGGGAAGGTAGCAGCACCTCATGCGTGAGGTGCCCGGCGCGGCCGCAGACACGGAGAGGGCGGTGCAGGGTCCGACGGAGCGGGCAGCCCGGTCCCCGCGGGCCTTCGGCGTCGCAGGTTGCCGTGTGTCATGCGCACTTTTTGCCCAGATGTCTGAGGGAAAGATAAGGGTGCGCCTCCTGCCTGCGTAGTACTAGCTCCGCGTGAGTGTTAGTGTTCTTAGTTCTTCTCTTCTGCTTGTGAGTTAAAAGTGTACTGCAGGAATCAGTAACGATACCCGTATACAAAATGATACTCTGGAATGTGGTAACTTTTGTATATAAAAAAATTTATACATAAAATTTCTTGTAACACAATATGTTAAAAAGTAAGTGCTAAAATTCCTTTATACTACAAAAGCAAGTACCTAAATGCAAACATAAAAATTGTAATTAAAAAATTGAAATAAAATATTTCCCCCCAAAAGTTTGGGCCCAAAGCATGGGTGTGCCCAACACGCGGGAGCGCTGTGTACCTGGGAGACACGGTCCTTGACCTTGGAGGCCGCTCAGTGCCCACAGAACGGCTGAGCAGCAGGGAGCCGGGCGTCAGGGCTCACGGGCGTCCCCAGGACGTGGCGTGTGGCGTGTCCGTGTGCAGGAGACAGGGAGCGAAGGTGACCGACTCCAGGGAGCACACAGTCTTGTGTGAGGCGGCGGGAGGGCTGACTGGCACAGCCTCCGAGATGGCGCTCTGTGGCTCCAGGGGACATGGGTGTGGTGACAGAAGGGACTAGCCTCATTCAGGTCCCACGTGAGGCGCCTGCAGGCCTGAGAGAAGGCCCTCACGGGGGGACTTCCACGCACAGCCCTTCCCATGCCGAGCTGCTGCCTGGCTGTGGGCAGGGACGGTCACAGACCACGTCCTTCCTAGGACGCCATCAGGCTGAGCCGTAGACTGAGTGTCCCTGGCCTCGGGCAGAGTGACCGCTAGAGCTGTCATTGGTTTCTGGTCAAGCTGCTACGGTGCAGCCTCTTGCTAGTAGGAACGCAGCACACGGGCACTCCCGTCGCTGTTTTCACTTCAAAGTCCCACTTGCCGTGCTGCTGCTTTTGGGACAGGTCAGTGGCTTCTCCAGGCGGAGCAAATCGCTGGGCCCTGGGTGCCCGGGGACTCGGCATGTATCTCAGCGGTGTCACTGAGCTGCGTGTTTCTCCTCCGCAAGGCTGAGAATTCACTTCTTCTTCATAGTGAATTCTTGCCCTGTCATTTCCTCAGGCCTAGCTGGGAAGAGATGCTTATGAAACAGATGTTTCTTAAACGAAGAAGGAATGCATGAAGCAGGGGGTGAATAGAGAGCACGTCATCACGACCTCTTTCCTGGGGGTCACGGAGTAATCCTAACCATGTGTCTGGGGACGCTTCTCGTATGCAACGAGAAACACGTCGTCTAGGCTGTGTCACGGGGTTGAATGTTAACTGAATACCTTGTGGTATTTAGGAGGCTGAGGAAACGGTGACTTTTTACTATTGAAAGGTAATGCAGATGGAAGGGACTGCTTGACTTTGTAATATGGAATGCTAGAAAAAATGCATCTGAACAGAGATCGATTTGGGCGGGAATTTAAAATTAGTGAGATTTTTGGAAATGACTTAATGGCCAAGCGACATTATGATTACATCAGGCCACCCTTCCCTTAGGGGCCATAAAACACAACCGGTGGCACAGGCCGTGCCACTTAAGTTTGGAATCTGGATTAGTTGAGTCGGTTGTGAACGTGCACATGCGAAGCAGAGCGGGCTCTCACGCACGCGAATGGCCGTGCTTTTGCCTCTGAGGAGATCGTCGTTTCACATTGTAAAGTTTCTGCAATTTGGGGCATTTGGCAATAACAATGAAAAGGAATGTGTCGGTCCCCAGGAAGGGGAGCGGATTCTGACGAAGCTGTCCAGTGCCCGAGTCTGCTCTTGGGCGGACCAAGTGGCGGTGGGACCTGCTCACCGGCCGGCTCGCGGCCGGCTCGTTCCCGTCGGCAGCGCCACGTGAAGCCGAATTCTCACTTAAATTAGGAGTCCAGGTCGTTGCTTTAGCACGCCTCGGAAAGGGTGTGCTGTAATGCAGCCCTGAATGAAAAGTGTGCGCTCAGGAGGGAAGCAACACACCAGTATTTCGGGCGGGAGAGGAGCCTCTTTCCAAATTTATTGTGAAGCGACAGTCCATTGCCGTGTGCACCCTGCTCCCCACACTTAGGGCTTCGAAATTTAATGCAGCTTTTCCATCTTGGATATGTGTGGAAAATTTTCCTGTCATCCGCCAGGCAATGCAGTGGGAGACATTCAGAAATGCCACATCTTTGCCTCCAGATAATAGAACGCCGGGGCCGGGACAGGCTAATGTGACAACCTCGGGTTCGGAGCGATCACTCCGCAGCCCTATCAGCAGTTCCAGCTGCCGTTCAAGAGAAACCATTTGCCGTCCAGGGAGACGGCGTTCGCGTACGGGGCGGCCACGCCGGGCTGCAGACGGGCCCCCCAGAGAAACCCAGCTCCTCGTCCCTGGGTGCCGTGAATACCACCGTGTACGGAAAAGGAGTCTTTGTGCGTGTGACCCGATTAAGGCTCTCCAGGTCCCCGCTTGTCATCGCAGGGTCACCGTAAGAGGCGGGCGGGAGGCGGCATTAGGACGACGGGAGCAGAGATGGCCAAGTGGGGTGCCACGCTGAAGAAGGGCGGGTGGGCGCTGCGGGGGCCTCTGCAGGGAGGGCAGCCCTGCCGGCACCTTGACTTTGACCCAGTGCAGCCCATCTGGGACGGCTGAGTTTGCGGTAGTTTATCATAGCAGCAGCAGCACACGTACGATGGGGGACAGGACGCCTGCATTAAACGATTAATACACTACACTAAGGTAACCTGACGCAAACTGTTCAGCTTGGACGCGTGTAACACGTACGTGTGTGCAGCACGTCCTTGGCTTGCATCCCCTCCTTTACAAGAGAGGAGGTGGCAGTGCAGTGTCTACCTTGCGGTTCCTTAGGACCCAGCTCCTCCCTCAGACCTTTCTCCGATCGTCTCCTTATCCCCTGGAGTCGGCCGTGAGTTGGCTTTGGTGACGCCGTGCTCCGGGCTGGCCTGGCCCAGGCCGTGCCTCCCACCGGTAGCAGCCTGAGGTTCGGCCGTCACGCAGTGCCTCCCCACCTGCTTTACCTGCGAGGTGGCAGGGGCTGAAGTAGACCCTCCTGCAGGGTGCTTTTCAGCCCCAGAGCCCTCGTTCCAAGGCACAGTCAGGCTGGCGTCGTTTCCCTGAAAGTGTCCTAATCGAAGCGGGCTCTCTGGGGGCTCATTATTTCACTATTAGCAGGTCGTCTGCAGGGACCACGGAGCCGTTAGGACCGACGTCTCCCTTTGGGTGAAGCACCTGCACAGCTTATGGAGGAGGCCGCTGGCCCCGGTGCCCTCGGGGACACAGCCAGGCAGTCCGCCGAACCCCTGCAGGCTCGAATCGGGGACTCTGTCGGAAGCGCCTCTGCTCAGACTCGGCTTGGCCGTTTGTGTTGCCTGACGCTACGCCGGGTCTCCCGGTAGGAGGCACAGGCTCCTGCCCCTGCTTCCCGTGGCCACTGATACTGAGCGTGGGCTGAGGGGTGGGTTGTATGGTCACCAGCAGGTCACACAGTGAGAGTCAGCACCCCGCCTGGAAGGCAGGCCGCTGTGTCTGAAACAAAACTGAATTGGGGGGGTTTGCTGTGCAGATGCTGAAAAGCAAAGATTTCCAGATGGGGTCATGAGGTGACCTCGGGATCGGCACTGAGAGGCAGCCTGGACTGTAGGAACAAGGGGCAGGTATTGGCCCCACAGCCTGGGGCAGGCACTTCCCGTTGGTGGGCCCAGCGTGAGCCGGCTGGAGGGACACGGGACACACAGCCTGTGGGCACCAGCAACGGATGTTGGGGAAGAGTGTGCAGGACGCTCAGACCCACGGGTGAGTCGCTCTCGTTTGGAGGTCACTGTTCCTGCCTCAGGGACATGGCGGCAGCTTGGACGTGGTCGGCAAGGATGACGGCACTTAGGAAGGCTTCCCTTGTCGGGGGAGGGCCCTGCAGCCTCGGGGGGACGTGCTCGTGCAAATCTGTGCTCAGCCCCCGTCAGGATGAGAACACCCCAGAGGACTTAGGATCCCCTGTGCACGCCGTGCTCTCGGCTCTCACTGCACGGGGGTCACACTACACGGGGGGAGGGCACAGCGTGCTGAGAGCGGAGCGCAGCTGCCTGATGAAGATCTGACGGAAAAGAAGGTGAGCCTTGTCTATCGGAGCCGTCATTTTACACTCGGCCTGGCGTCTGAGAGCCAGGAAATAGGATCCAGTTTCAGACCGAGGCCAAGTGCAGGCTCCGCGGAGTTCTTCCCGCCCCCTCCGCCCCGCCAAGTCTTTGTCTTCCGCTAATTGCTAGTGCACACGTCTCTAGGTTTTGAGGCGATAATTGGGTAATTAAGTGTTTGGACTGAGGAATAGGTGAAATAGAAAACGCAAACCCAAGATCGTGGGAGGTTTCCACAAAGCCCTTCCTTTTCCATTCTGCGTAATTAGACTTGGAAGAAGCTAAAAGCAAGGTTCTCTGCAGATAAGCCGTGGGGGCAGATGAGTGCCTCAAGAGGACTGATAACCGGAGTGCAGGGTGGAGCGGTCCCTGGGGCCTTTGTGCTGGAGGTCCGTTGGGTAGTGCTTTACCTGCAGCATTGCCGAGACCTGCAGCCCAGCGCCTGTTGCGTGTTCTGAAGTATTTTCGGATGAAGCAGCCCCCAGACTCTCAGCGCGTGACATTTGTTCACACGCGTGTTCGTTCACGCGTCTCGCACATCTTTATTGCGTGCCCATGCACGCCGGTGCCTGCTCTGCGCGGAAAGCAGCCTTCAGCTGTGATCGGACCGAGGGGCCGTCCGGCGTGGAACGCTTCTGCCTCCAGGGGTTTCCTGTCAGGGTGGACCTGCTGGTTAAACCCGCCCAGCGGAAGCAGTAAAAGCCGGGGGACGGCCCGAATCACACACGCTGCAAGCAGCCTTCATCCATGACTTCATGGTGGGCGCCTGTCCACGATCTCTTTACATCCGGACCTGATCCTGGGGAGTGCTCGTCAGTCCTGCACTCGTGAGGGACCCCAGAGGAAAGCCCTTCCTTGGCGGTGGCGGTCCCCGGTCCTTCTTGTGCGTGGCCGTCATCAGCACGGCTACCTGTGGCTCATCCTGAAAGGGTCCTGGTTGGTTTGTTCAAGGTCAAATAGCCTGAATGAGCTTGAAGAATCCTCGAGCATTTCCCACTGGGACGCCCACAGAGGGGGCAGGGCCAGCCGCGCCCCGAGATGCCCCTCGCACATTGTCTGCCCCCCCCAGAGGGTTTCTTTGCATGCTGAGGACACACAGGAATCACAGATAGGGGACTTGGCTACCAGCCCCTGGGCCTTAGCGGAAACGGCCTGCCTGCCTCCTCCAGTCTGGCCCCCGGGCCTCCACGGGCTTTCTGGGGACTTGGGGTCCCCCTTCCTTTACAGCCCTTGGCCCTGGGGTTGGACAAGCTCACAGAGGGATTCAGAGTTCACTTTGCCACCGCGGTTCGCATTGTGGCACCTGGGACGTGGCAGGAAGCCGAGGGGCAGCGATGGGCACCCGGCGTGGGCGTCATGGATTCCAGCTCCATTCCTCCCCGCTCAGGCTGCATGACAGAAGGCTCCGTCCGCGGTCTCGTGGGGAGGCGGCGAGGCGGACGCACGCACACGCGGTGCAGACAGCGCCGAGACGAGTCACCTTCCCGTGGGGAGCAGAGGTTGCAGGGGGCGGGGCGGCGTCGGAGGACTGGGTGTCAGAGCCGCGTTCTGGAAGATAGAGCCTGGAAACTTCCGCCCCTCCTGCCCAGGGGGCCGGAGCATTCCACCAGCTGCCCCCGGGCCGCAGCCCCCTGCTCCTGCCCTTCGCACGGCCAGCCCGATCCTGCCCTCCGGGTCTGCAGGGGGCGAGCCCTCCAGGGTGTCAGACCCCTTCTGGACGCAGCCCCTGCCCCCCGGGACCCTCGCTGCGGCCGGCTGCTGTCACCCTCATGCCCGCGTCACCCCCCACGTGTGCCGTGCAGGGGGATGAGTGTCCCCGCAGCAGGCGGCCTGTGCTCGCGTCTGCTTCGGCGGAACCGCTGGGATCCTGGGGTGTTTCCGGGCAAGGAAGAGGAAGGAAGAGGCGACCAGTACGTCTCCGCTAAAGGGCTGTTTGTGGGAATAAGGAAAGCTGGAACTTTGCTCCCCGCTCCTCTGTCGATAGAGGTGACGTCAGGCAATGGGTTTTTGCAGAGGGCCAGCGATTGATGCCGCTCCTCATCAAACACCAGAGTCCGTCCTGTCGGGCTCCGCCCGCACCAGCAGCTCCAGGGTGTGCGTGGCCTTGTTTGCTTGATCAGGAGAGCCCTGGCGGCTCGCCCATTTCCCAGCCTGGTCAGCAGACTGCAGTGGCCCTCTGTGTCCTGCCCCCCCCCCCCCGCCCCCGGTCCAAATCCCCCCGCTCCTTACGGCCTCTCCTGCGGTCTGAACGCACTTCCCACTGGGCCCCACTGCACAGTGAACACTTCCATGGTCCCGCTGGGCCGCGCCCGGGCTGGACGCACCCCCTTCACCCCGCGTGCGGTCCGCCCCGCTCCACGGACACTCCCCTCCTTGTGTGCCCTCGCTAACGTGGGCCTTCTCAGCTCCACGCCCGTCCTCCTTCCTCCCTCTGCTCCCGACGACTCCGGAGTGAGCCCTCAGTGCTGTGCTGTCCTGTGGGGAGCCGTGTGGGTGTCACCCCCAACCTGGTTAACCGCAGTCCCCCTACTTGCAAACCAGAGCGGATGCATCTATCAGAGATGAGTGCGATCTCAGATGCTTCACGTAGCTGGCATGGTGGCCGTGCCCGGTCCCCCCACTCTGTCCTGTGGTGCAGCCCAGGACTATGCTTACCGACCGGAACCCGGCTGGCTCTTCCCGGTAAGGGAGTTTGCAGAGGCAACGAGTAAAGTCCGGACACTGTGCCATCACTGAAACGAAGGGGAAGAGTTTCCTTTCCTCTCTGTAATATCCCCAGCCAGTACACAGAGGATTATCTGGTCTACTCATGGAAAAAACATTGTTTTTTTTAAAAATTAAAAATATGAAGTGGTGGTGGAGGACTAGGTTAGGAGCAGAGGAATGTCTGGGTCAGTGAGACTGCTCTGTGTGACACCGTAATGATGGATGCAGGTCATCATCCATGTGTCCGCACCCACAGACTGTACAGCACCCGGAGTGAACCCGACATGTCCATGGAGGGTCACTGACTGACCAGACGTCCCCTCTGGAGCAGGTGTTGACAGTGGGCAGGGCGTGCGTTGGGGCAGGGGTGGCAGGGAAATCCCTGTGCCGTCCCCTTTACTTTACTGTGAACCTCAAACTGCTCTAACAGTGAGGTCAGCTTTAAAAATCGTGTGAACTACTGTTATGTGTTTATAGAAAATACTCTGGTGACACTTTAAGGGTGGTACTTTACAAATTCTCTTTTAGTAGGTCTCATGTGAGCATAAAACGGGGAAGGGAAATTAGTCAGCCAGTCGCGTTTACTGACCAGTAGCCATGGGCCGGGCTGGGGGCACAGGAAGGAAAAGGTGACGACATGGAGAACCCCGTGGTTGGAGATCGCTGTCAGACTTCTACCCACTGTGAGTCTCCTGTGGTTCTAAGTCAGTCACCGTTGCCTCTTTCATCCACATGTGTGCAGGTACACACGCACACAGCACGGCACAGCATGACCACACAACGTGACACTACGCAGCACACACACAGCACGACACAGCACACACACAGCACACAGCACACA
>PVJL010005861.1:0-32770 GCA_004026885.1 Lyroderma lyra
GGGGAGAGGGGGAGAGGGGGAGAGGGGGAGAGGGGGAAAATATATACTGTATGTCCTGTTTGCTTCACACAGGCAAACAAGGACAATGCATGAGTTTCGTTGGTAGGGCTGGGCGGTACACTAACAGTGGATGTAGCAGCCAATTAGAATAGTTAATAAACCCCAAAAGTCCATTTGATCTAGCAGCACAGGTCACACCTGAAGCCACTTGCTAGTCAGCTTACAAGGAAAAACAATGTTCAGGGAATGAAAAATGCCTTTTGAGATCCTTAGGCTTTTCTACCTATCCAGTATGTCCTAGACTTACTGAGTCACCAAAACGCTACCAGGTATTATTACTCTACTCCTAATTTTTTATGCTCTTTTTGAGGCCTTTTTTTTTTTTTTTTTTTTTTTTTTTTTTTTTTTTTTTTTTTTTTTTTTTTTTTTTTTTTTTTTTTTTTTTTTTTTTTTTTTTTTTTTTTTTTTTTTTTTTAGTTTTTGGTCTCTTTCTTGCTGAAGCATCTCAATCTAATGCCAGAAACAGTTTTCTTGCCTGGAAATGCCGTTTGTACTTTTAGTGCCTACTAATTCTTAAACAATTAAGTCAGTTAACATACACAATGTGTGGACCACACCTAGGTATATCTAAAGTCAAGTTACCACTGATTGATTTTTGTGTTCAGATTGCAAAGTAAGTACTAGATTAACATATGATATTAATAGCTGATTTTGTCAAGTCCACCATGCAGAAATGATTCATAATATGGCTAAAAAAGAATATTCAACTCTCATAGTTATGTTCCAAGATTACCATTTATTTTAATGTATAATGTTTGCATGTAAATAATGTATATAACTTTTCATAATATTGTTACTGCTTGCCACTTCTTGTCCAATAATCAAGAGACAAGGTTGGTGGAAACAAAAGCGGAATTATTCAAAATGCCATTTTGGAGGGATGGCTGACTCCTGTCCCCAGTGGCTATCTTTCCTTTCTTAGTACAGCCAGAAGATTTTATAGGCCCATAGAAAGAAGAATAACAAAGAGAAGGAGTTAGTCAGTCATGTGACTTATGCAGAATCTGATGTTAGGGGTGATTCATATGTCTTTCAATGGAGAATCTCAGTCCAGAATTGCAGCCCAGTTGCTGGTATCTGGATGGCTGGGCTGACTCAGTTTCTTGCAAGCTAGTGTTCTGCTGACTAACTATATTAATGGTATGTATGGAGCCTTGGGAAAAATAGAACCATTAAGGCTGGAAGAAAGGGAAGCAAAAAAAACAGTTTTTAAAATGTTAAGTTAAATTACATTGTTGATTTGAATAGAACTGAACTAAACTTAATAATGTTAAATACTGAAAATAGAAAAAACAGTGTCACCCTTACAATATCAATTGTTAAAAAATTTTGAGATCAATCTGCAGTTTGAATTACAGTGGACCTTTAAACAATGTGGAGTTTAAGGGTGCCTCTCTAACAACCAAGCTTTCTGTATTTTATTATGTCTTTTAATTCATGTAATTATCTCTTATACCATAGGTACTATTATAAGGGTGATAGTGTATGCCCTATTTTAAGGATTTCACACTTTAAGTTTAGTTTGGTTTGACAATGTAATTTAGCTTAAAGCAGTTTAAGAGTTTCTTCTTTTCTTTGCTTCCCCTCCCCTCCTGCTGCTAGCTTTAATCACCACATGCATACCAGTTTCTAGGACTCTGTTTACTTCAAGACCCTATGCATTCCAGTTTCAAAGACTGTTTACCTCAAGACTGAATGTCTGCCTCACTTAATTAAGAACAACTAGCCCTAACAATTTGCTTCCTCAAGATTGCAGGCAACCTCTGAAATCTGTTTATATTAACTTGAAGTTCCCACCTCTGGACATCGGTTTTGTCAATAACCAGAAATTTCCCTCTGCAACTTCTTTGCCCAAGACCACATTTCCCGACTTTTTCCTTTGTTCTGTCTCTTCTTACCCACCTATAAAACCTTCTGACCCTTCGAAGAGTGGGGAGATGGGTTTGGGACAGGAGCTCTTTATCCCTCCAAAACGCTAGCATTTTGAATAAACTTGCTTCTTTGCTCCACCAACCTTGTCTCTCGATTATTGGCTTATGAGCAGCAAGCAGTCAGACCCTTAGCCAGGTTATACTATTGTCGTCACTAGGTTGTGTATATAAGGAAACAGAGGCGTCAGAACATTAAGTACCTTGCCTAAGGCTTGGAATTCGGAACCAGAACTAGTTAATTTTAAAACTTTTCTTTCCACCTTTATCAAAGTAAGCTCTGCTCAAGAGGACCTTATAGACTAATGAATCGAAGATAACAAATACATATAAAACAATTGATAAAGTAACACATGGTGAGATTCATTTGGGTAGCAAGGATAATATATACCAAAAAACTGCTAAGGAAAAAAATCCACAAATACAGAAAGAATGTTTGGTATTCACAGATATGGCACAAATGTAGGTGTACTTATTAAATAAAAAAGAAAGGCCAGCCTAATTCAGCCTGCTTACCTGTGAATCTGACTGCGAGGCTGCACCCCTTTTCTGTGGCTGCTGTAACAAATTACAGCAAAGTAGGTGGCTGGCAACAACAGGAATTTGTCCTTTCATAGCTCTGGAGGCCGGAATCAGGCTGTGAGTAGGCCACACTCACCCCGGAGGGTCTAAGGACAGAATCTACTTCTGTTCCTTTCATCTCCTGGTGGGTGTTGGTCTTCCTTGACTTGTGCCCACATCCCCTGGCCTTGGATGTCTCTCGTAAAACAATCTCCTTCCGTCTCCTTCTTTAGGGATGCATGTGATTGCATTAAGGGCCCACCTGGGTGTCCACGCCCTTCTCCCCATCTCCAGATGCTTCATCTCACCTGCAAAGAGCACGCCGTGTTTTCCATAGAAGGTAACATTTCCAGTCTCTAGGAATTAGAGTGTGGATGCTTTTTCTGAAACGGGGTGATTTTTTTAACACACTGCAAGTATCTTCTTGACAAATAATTGAAGTGCTATTTAACAGAATAAATGGGAAGAAAAGTTTGAACTTGCAGTACGTTCTGTTGATTCTCCACTCAGAGCCCTCAATCAGGCCCGTGAACCATCTCAGCTGCTGTGAGGGTTGGGTGCTCCCTGCTCACAGCTGCCTTCGTCTCTGAAGAATTATCTGCTCATTCCCAGCCTGCAGGCAATGATGGACAAAAGGCCAGCTCTACTGCCCCAAGAATAGTTAAATATGTCAATTTAAGTATGTGACTCTAATTTAGCACAGTGTTTCACATAGGAACCCAAATCTGCATCTAGCAAATGAAAATATTGCACCCACCTTTTTCGACTGATTGAACTTTTAAACAAAAATTAAAACACCAAATAGTCACAATGAATTATATAATAAATAACTCAATTTCTCTTTGTCTTTACTACTATTGTGCTGTTGTTGATTTCAAATTTATGATTTAAATGCAGGAGTATGTAGCCCCAACATGATAAAAATGTCACCCAAAGTGAATACAAATCATTTTAACCTTTACCAATTGGCTCTCAGATAAACACAAGTAGCTGAATCTGCACGTGTTGGGACCAGCTACATAAAAGGAGAATTTCGAATTAACTTCTATGTGGAATAGAACACATATTAAAAGATAATTAATAAAAATGTGTATATTTGAAGCTTAAATATATAGTATAAAGACTCAACAGAAACTGAAACAATATCTCATTTGGATCTCAGGCAAAACAAAGGTTTTTTTTGTTTTTTTGTTTTTTTATTTATTCTTATTTCTACTATTGTCAGCACTCTTTATTTTTTTGTGTGGGTATATCTAAATTTTCATTTAGTTATTATATTTATCTACCTAAAGTACTTCCTTTACCATTTTATTTATTTATTTTTGTTTTGTTTTGTTTTTTTATGTGGGTAGTTCCCTGGCTGGGAATCGAACCCAGGCCATAGCATTGACAGTGCCGAAGCCTAGCCACTACACCACCAGGGAGCTCCCAAACCAAAGGTTTTTGAAGTGAGAACTACCAACTGTAGAGTGCTCATGACACTGCTTTTTGTTGACTTTATTATTGTTTGTAAGTTTAAGAAAATATATCTCCTTATTGTTTGTGCCCAAA
Organism: Lyroderma lyra; assembly: GCA_004026885.1. Classification (NCBI taxonomy): domain Eukaryota; kingdom Metazoa; phylum Chordata; class Mammalia; order Chiroptera; family Megadermatidae; genus Lyroderma; species Lyroderma lyra. The sequence continues at coordinate 4,101 of PVJL010005861.1, forward strand.
GTCTGTCCTGGATCACTCCTTCCATCCTTAGTACTTCCTCAGTTGGGTAAATAGGACAAGGAGTTTTGTGCCAATTGATGGCTGATGTTCGATGAAACGTGAATTCTAATGTTTTTTAACTAAAATACGCTAAAAAATTCTGCGATCTGTGGCAAATTAAGTAAAAAAAATTCAACATTTTTTTTTACTATAGGATTTCTTAGGTCTTTAATCTGTAAAAACACATTATAACCCTTTAATGAGAAATTTCAGACTTTGTTCATTTGTTTGTTTGTTTGTTAACATGGGTTTCTTTTCTCCAAGAGCATCTAGAGAGATTGATGTTCAAAGCATGATACTTTGGAAAACACAGCTACAGTGGAATTCCAGTCAGTTTTTAAATAATACAATGAAGTTTGCTGCCATTGCTATTTAACATTCATTATTCTGGAGGTTCTGAACAAAGCTAAAAGGAAAAACAATAAAAGAGACAGAGAGAAAAGAAGAACAAGGGTTAAATCTAGTGGAAAGAATGAAGTATGACGATTGCAACAATGTCCTTATATCTGTTTTTAAAAAGCATCTAGAGGATTAACTCTAATAGAATAACAAAATCCAGTAAAATAGCTAAATAAAAAAGCAATAAATTTCCTATGTATCAGTAAAGCTAGTTAGAACATAAAATATATTGAACTTTTCTTTAATAAAACAATGTAAATATATAGAGTGTAGAAATAATCAGTGCTAATGGAAATAGCTAGAATTCATATAAACAAAACTCTAACACTTTTTAAGAGCTATGAAAATTTAAATAAATAAAGAAACAGAATTTCCCTGGATGAAATGATTGAATACTGAAAAGGATTCATTATTTATATCCAAAATACTTCTTCCATTCGCTTACTTCTCATTAAAAATCTCAATAGAAAATTATTTGATATTTGAGATAATATTCTTTAAGTTATTGGGAAACATTTGGAGAAACTATTTAAAAAAAAGAAATTTTCATCATCAGATATGTATAAAATATATATATATTATATATATATATGTACAACAGTTAAATGAGTGATTTATTGGCATGCTATGGGATAGATCTGTGAGCTATCATAAGTAGTTCTGAAACAGAAAAAGAATATGTAGGCTGTAATATATGATATGATATTGTCAATTGGACAATTACAATGGTTAGGAGTCCATCACCAAAAAGATTTATTTGGAAAAAGAAAAAAGAGAAAAAGGTGCTGAAGCCTCAAAACACGTGGGCCTGTTGGGCCACGTGTCCATTCTGGCTATATGCCAAGATAGAGGATATATAATACATGTGTGTGTGTGTCTACACACACATACACACACTCATGTACACATGCACACAAGCATGCATGCTGTCCAGAAAAAATCCAGTCATAAATGCCTGTATTTTTCATATTACATGGCTAGATGCTTTCTAGACAGCTATATATGGCAGTGAGACAGAAAGTTAGTACCATAGAGTTTTATAAAAAGGAACTTAGGACCATGGAGTTCAAGGAGCCCAGCTCTGCCCACAGACCTCCCAGCCTGATCAGTTTCCCTAAAGTCCCAGTTCATCTTTATTAGCATAATATTTCATAGGTAATATGATACAATAAGCATCACAAAGCAACACAGAGAAGGGATAGAATAATCCAATAAATGTTAGCATCCTTGTTTGCCTGTAAATTCTGACCAACACATATTTATATTATTTAGCTATACTTATATACTATGTATTTTATAAATCCCATATGTAAAAGAGAGGGCTATGCTTAAGGTATTGTAAATATCTTATTGACAAGGCAGTGAAGGAAACTGTTCATTTATTAAAGCACATGTAAAGTAGCTACCAGTTTATAGACTAAATAGTTATTTTATATACTCTCTCCCAAACAACTTTGAAAAGCACAATACATACACACACACGCCCCCCCACACACACCCCCTTAAATGTTGATCAAATAAAACCCGTCAAAATAAATCTAGAAATTAAAGAATTAACTATAAAAATAAATGAAAAAATAACTAGAAAAAATTGGAGGTAAACTTGTAAATGATGACATCATGGGTAAAGATTTCTAAGGATGTCATAAATTCAAGAACGTATATTTGTCTACAGAATAAAGAAAAGCTACATGGACAAAAGTAAAAATAAAACTGAAAAGAAAAGATCTTAGAATGTGTTCTCTCTAAAAATATACTGTTAAAAATCAGTATCTTGAAAACATTGCTATGCAAAGGTTTTAGAAAGTCCTTTCAAAGAAGGAAGAATATGAATGACTAATTAACAAATGAAAAAGTCTATTCTCTCTTATAGAGAAATGAAAATAACATAACTACAGCAAGATCCCATTTTTTTCATCTTTCAAATTGACATAGATTAGAAATGGTAAAAATCATCAAAGCTGACTAGGCCAAGGTAACAATGGCCACAGATGGAAATGTAAATTGCTGCAGAGGGCAATTCAGCAATATGCATCCACAGCCTTTAAAGGGGTTTGCTGCCTTGATGTAGAAATTTCATCTCTAGGAATATTTGATAAGAAAATAACGTGTATAGATTTTGATATATTATAAGGGGACTTATCCATGTAGTTTTCCATGTGTATGTGTATGCATGTGTTTTATAAGTGCAAATTTTAGAAATATTTCATATATTCAGAAAAAAATATTTGTTAGAAAACATGAAATATCTATGTGATGGATCATTGTACAGCTATTAAAATTAAGTTTCCAATAATATTTTGACATAAGACTATATAATAAAACACTGCACAAAAACAGCATGCAAAATTTATCTGTGCATAGAGAAAAAAGAAGAAAAAACATGACTATATTAAAATATTTGAATATTCATCAACTTTTTTATAATTTGTTTTATAGACAGCATATAATTTTATAACCAGAAAAGCCAATATTCTTTTTTATACTAAATATAAATGCAAATTTGTCAGTAATCACATAAAAGAGTTTGAAAACCCAAATATTGACACATTTCCTCAATGCTACATTGTTTTCTATCACTGAGCTTTCTAACAGTGGAATAACAGAAGGCAAAAATCCTCTATCATCCGAAAAAACAAGAACACACAACTTCTAAACAACACACACACACAACTTCATTAAAATGTGGCTTAAGAAACAGATTATAATTAATTTGTATATGAAATCTTTAATAGAACAATATTAAGATTCAGTGATTCAAACATTCCCTCAGAGATCCAGTGTCACACCTGGGAATTATCTTACAAATAGAAGCCTTGAATTTTGTCAATCAGAATTTAAAATGTCATCTTTATCAGCAGCACCTACAAACATGTCATTTATACCTGTCAAAGTTGGTAATGATATGCTAAATGCTGAATGAGAAATACGATTAATGTACTTTTTTGTTGTTTTAATCCCAAACTGGTTCAGGACAGCTTGGTGTATGTATAAGCCTCTTTTCACATTTTAACAGTTACCTCTTTTCTACATATTTTACAAGAGTAAGACACCTCCTAACTAGAGCATTAGGTTATATGGAAACGAAAAAGGCAAAAGCTTGACAAATTCCAAGAAGTACACAGTTTCACTGCCTAGAACACACTCCTGATTTATTTGCATTGCAATAGCTAAACCCTTCTTTACCCATAAACTTAATTACCACAATCATTCATTCTGTAACGACTCCTGTTTCCTTGACTTGTTCTCTCCTTTCAGAGTCCAATTTGCAATGTCGCCTCCGTGAAGATTCATTATCTGGCATTCTACAGCATGGCAGAGGGGATTGCTCTCTTCAAGCTCCACTCTCTACGCGTTTATAAGTCTCTAGGTACTCTTGCCTAAAATATATCATAGCAGTCCTTTCCTTAGGAGGTGGCTAACATCCATACAAAAAAAAGAACTTTTTCTATGAAGAAGAGTTAAACCAAACATATTCCTTTTAACAATGAGGTGGGTTTTCTGTTAAAAAAAAAAAAAAAAAAAAAAAAAAAAGAATCTTTCATTTAAAATGTCTTAATGAAGTGGTCCAGAACACACTGACCCCTAACCGTATATTTTGAGTGCTCCAAATCTAATATGCATGTTTACTATACTATAATTTTTATTAACTGGATATTTCTGTATTAATAATTTCTTTTAATTTGTCACTCATGTTTTAAAAGCTGAGAGCCATCTACACTTGTCCCTAACTAAGCTAGGAGCAATTCCTGTGGGATGGACCACCCAAATGTTGCTCAAAGAATTCGTCTCCCTTTTGGCTGTAGATGTCCTGATGTAGGTCCAGTAACTGATTGCAGCTTTCCAATACCATGATCTTCCTGCCACACCAATGTATCTTCTTTTTTCAAAAACACACATCTAATTATGTCATATTTACATGAAAAAAATTTTAATGGCCCTTTGTATTAATTAGAGTAGAGTTAGCTAGCTGCAGTGACCAAGAAAATAGAAAATGTCAGGGCCATAACAGAATAAAACTGATTTCTCACTTGTGTCTACATAGGAATTGTTGGTTAGTGGGGGGTCGGGGAGCTAAAATTCATTCACTCATTCAAGAAACCACATCGCTGGAGATTACCTTCTTTTACATGTAGCTTCCAAGGTTCTTGTGGGTGTCATTATTCAAACAGGAGCTGACAGGTGGTGGAGAAGACCAGTGACTGTTCTTTCCCCACCTTGACCTGGGAGTGACAGGTAACCCTGCTGCTTACATTTAATTAACAAACACTAATCACCATCTAGATTGACCTGAGACTAGAACGTGTGATCTCTGTCTGGGAAGCCATGTTTAGCAGTAATTTTATATTACAGAAGGGGACTCCAAATTTCTGATGGTCAGTTTGCTTTCTCTGACATGATTTCTACCACCAGACTTCTGAGTAGAAATACAAGGCAATGATCTAGTCCAGGCACATCCTCTGGCCCAGGATGACTTTGAATGTGGCCCAACACAAATTCTTGAAACATTATGAGATTTTTTTGCTACATTTTTTTTTTTTTTTTTAGCTCATCAGCTATCATTAGTTGTAGTGTATTTTATGTGTGGGCCAAGACTATTCTTAATCCAATGTGGCCCAGGGAAGGCAAAGGTTGGACACCACTGACCTAGCCATTTTCTAATGTGCCCATTTGCTAAACATGCCCCTTTTCCCATGTTTCTTCTTTGCAAAGCATATCTCTAGCTGTGCTATTCCAGAATTTCACCATTAAGCCCCTAGATCGCTGCACAACTGTTTTCTTGCCTGGATTTCTGTTTCTCTTGTTAATCATTTCTTGAATCCCAAAAGTAGAATTGAGAAGTTCTCAAACTTATTTTTGTGTAGCTACTATTATAACATGTATAACACATGTGATACATGGATGTCACATGTCTGAGTCTCCTATTCCAGAGGTAACACTTAAAATTAGACATCACTTTGTGTTATTGGGAGGTTTCAGAACACATCACCCCAAAATATGCTGCTTTGGCATCTTGATTATCTTGAGCTGAAGACACATGACAAACAGCAGATGCAAGTAGATCTCTCTGACCTCCCCTTTCTACTGAAAAGCAAGTCATAATATTTCTCATAAGAAGAGTGCTCTCCCTATACTAGGTGGGACATTTTATCACCTGACTGGGAGTCAATACTGAAATGGATTTGTACAAACAAGCCAAAATAACCTTTATCTTCCATTGGTTTCCCCCATATATATCTTATCACTGCCCCATAATTTACTAGCCTTAACCCAAGCCCCTTTGCCTTGTCATATCCCCACAATTTATTGTTCTTTGTTTATGAAGATATACTATAAGTTTTGGGGTGTCACAACTTCTCCAGGTCTTTATTTTCCCTTTAAAGACTCCTGGATACATATAAAATAAAAATTTTGCTTTTATCATGTTATTCTATCTTAGGTCAGTTTATATCTTAAGCTCAACCAAAGAACCTAGGAAAGTAGAAGGAATATGTTTAACATATATCTGGGCACATAATAGGTGTTTGATAAATATTTGTTGAAAAAATGAATGTGCCAATCATTGCATTATTAGCATCTCTCAGGGTTGACAATAGACTCAAGAAATACACATGCAAAGAAGAAAATAAAAGGTAAAACAAAAAAGAGCAGTGGTGGGGTTGCTTGATTTCAAAGGTCATCTTCAAGAATTTTTCCTTAGAAGTCATAATTAATACTGTTATTTAAGTAAAATGATTTAAAAAGTAAATAAATACACATCACAGTTAGAGACTTCCCCACGGACAGAGAAGACAATGACTTTCCTTAACGTATATTATTAGAAATTTCTCATTTACATACAATCCTGGATAATCTTTTGTGTTTACACTTCAGTAAATATTATCTAGGGGGTCCAAGGGACCAGAGAATGCTATAATTTAATAGAACAAGGAAGGTATGAAAAAAAAATGAAACATAGCAATGTCCTGTATCTCAGAGAAAATAGGAAACATAATAGCTAGGTTGAAAAACATACGTAATTGTGTGATATCTTATCTACATAAGAAGTATAGTTAATAGCTCATACAGACCTTATAGTTACATAGCTGTTTAGATAGTACCCAAATGCTAAAATAAAACTCCTTACAAAAATCATTTATAGTTTTTTCCCCAAATATTTAGAAATGTTCCAGGAAATGTCTCCAAAAATATTAATATGAAAGAATTTTGTTTTTCTCTTCACTCCATGCTTCTTGTCTTGAGGCGTGTTCAGCCAAAGGCACTTAAGAAGTTCAGTGAATGACTTCGTTATGTATCAGGGGTAATAAGTTTAAGTATTCTACACTGGTAGCATGTACAAGAGAAATTTCTTCACTTGCTTAATCCCCTTTCCCTGTAGGAAACTTGATGTCTTTACTCCAATAGTCATCCAATGATTGAAGTTTCTAAGGCAAAACATACTTTCCTCTGGGACCTGTAACTAATTATCAAACACTAAAGATTGCAAAGGGAAATGTTCCTCCTTGTTTTCAGATGATCACTTAAATTCATATCCTTTATTTCTAATTAATGTATTCGCAGCCTGAATCTAATGATTTCTCATGGTGAGTAAGATTCCCTCATTTTATCTAATGCCCCTTAAGATTAGGGCCCTCTTAAATCCTCTACACTCAAGCTTATTTATTAACCCTATCATCTAGATTCAACTGTTGATTTTCATTTACTTAAGCCATTCAGGAAGTGTGTATTCAAAATAGGCTGAACAGATGTTCAATTTTAAATGGGACAGAAAGCAACGGTACTGTCCCATTTCAAATGCTACATATGGTCAGCCTAGTCTCATTAGGCTAAATTCAAGGTGTTAGTAGGCTAACCATACATAGCATTTGAGACGGGACAGTACCATTGTTTGCTGTCCCATTTAAAACAATACATGTGCTCAGCCTAATTCAAAATGAAAATATAAAATAGCATTGGTGTAGAGTTAGCTCTGTGATCTTCACCAAATAATGACAATCTAGAAGATCTAGAAGCAGCACAAGCTTCTGCAATTGGTTTCCCTGGGAAGCCAATTATAAGGTGCAGTTCAACGTGCAGGAAGTTTTATCAGGGAGGGCATTGGAAGGGAAGTGCACTTCCCATGGAAGTGAAAGGAAAAAGGTAAAATTGGGCAAAATGAGAAAGCTGAATTTCAATGTGACCTCAATGGAAGTCACAGGTGACCCTGCAGAGAGTGGTGAAGATGGGATATTCCTGGAAAGCTTTCCCCACTTCTGGGTTAGATGGTGGGCTCATTTGATCAGTCACTGACTCACTGGAAGGGGACAGGACTTTGGGTGAGGCAGATCTCTGTGCCTAAGGCAGTACCTGGAGCGGGCGGAAACCTGAAGCCTCAGCAGCTGGGAGATTTAATCCTTCATTTCCAAAGGATGATTTGGGGAGCAAGTTAAAGCATCCACCACAAATCTTTAACTTAACGTGGGTAAAGTAGTGCTGAGAGCCTAAACACCACAGGAGGTAAAACACCAAGAAGTGGTTGAAAATTGAGTCAAAAACAATAGCTGAGAGTGATTTATATCAAGAAATCACAAGGGAAAAGGAAACAGCATTCCTCACCAGGAAAGTCTGGAAACATTAGACATTGCACATTCCATGGCTACACTTTTGTTCCCTTAATTAGAAAATTGAAACATTGATACCTTTCTCACAATGTTATTGGAAAGATGTTTAAGACCCTGCCCTTGGCCAAATTGGCCATATCTTCTCATTGACATCAATCACCGAGGGAAAAGAAGAGGGAGTCCCCAACCGCATGGGAACTCTGCAGAGGACTGGTGACTCAGCGAGACGGCTACTATCTCAAGCTGATCTGATTAACAACTCATTGATAGGATTTCTCACTAGTTTCTAGGCAACATTTTTCAGTGAGCACACACTAATCTCATCAACTACTGGGACCCTGCTAAGACTTTGAGTCAATGGAGCAATGATATTTCTTTCCTCTGATGATCACCAAACTTCTGGCAGATGACCAAAAGGGTAGCTTACCTGCAAGACCTGACTTTACACAATTTAATATTTATCTCATCATCCTTCTTGTAATTAGTGTCTCATGCAAAAAACAGAATTACCCCATCTCCTTACCCTTGTTCAAACACCAAACTAGTATGGTGGTTTGACCAAATATACTCCCAGTATACAAAACTTGTGACATATTGCAGTACTCACTGAGCTTGATATTCAAGTCCAAAGACCACGATGATTATGTTTTCTTACATAAATAAGATTGGAGATATAGATGTAAAATCAATATTTATTTAAATATACATATAGAAAGTCATTTGCAGCACAAAGTAGCTACAAAGAAAACTGATGAAATTATTCTATCATTAAAATTATGCTGTGAATGACTTTAAGAGTAATAAAAAATCACTTCATAATCTAGTTTTTATTAATAATAAATGCCCAGTTACACTTTTGTACTTTTACTAATCCATTAAGCTGATATTTTAAAATTACTTATAAGAAAATGTTAGTATGGGATATAATAAAATACCATACTGGAAGCTATAACATAGTAAACTTTAATTACTATTCTTATAAAATATGAATTAACATGGTGCCAATTCACTTGAAATCTAATTAACTTGCCTTAGTTATCTTGCTCAATGCCTGCAAAAGGCAAATAATCTTTACAAAGTCAATGTATTAATAAAAATACGATCATGCATTTTCCTCAATTTAATTTCTATTTAATTTTATTACTAAACTTGGCTTGTCTCCCAGCAAAGTATCAATTTTGTAAATAGTATCTGTAACAGTCATTTGATCATAGGTCTTAAAAACAACCCATTGCCTTAGTAATTCTGTGTAAATGATTAGATGCATCAGTGCTTGATGTTCCACACCCCAGTCTGCTGCCACTCTGCACCTCTGCTGCTTACTGAGTGAAATAAACACCGTGGAAATGCAATTCCCATGGCCTAGGCAGTGACCAATATCCCTTGGCATATCTAATTCTGAGAGATTTTCCGAAGATCCCAAATACAATAACTTCCCAAGCCTCTTCCATCAACTTCTCCACCTTCACTTGCATGTTGAGGAAAGGGAGAGGGTTCAAGGAGGGCAGAGGGAAACTGTCCAGGTGAATTAACTTGCACGTGCTGCTTTTGTCCTTTATCCTGAGAGATTTCTGATTCTATCCTTTGCGTGTGAACTCCTGGCATTTTATGATCTTTAGCATCCACCCAGATGAGTTGTGCTAATACTTCATGACAAACTTCAAAAGATGTCCATTTATATTTTTTCCTATAGCCTTACATACAGAGACAGCTAGAAATAGTCCTACGTATGGAAATAGTTCTTTTAAACAAGTTTTCACTCCATTAGCTAAAAAGGAAATGAGAATGTAGATGTGGACTCCTGCCATCCAAACCCATCTATTGAATATATTTGGCAGATACTAGCAGGAAACTGGCAATGCATTCTGGGGGATCCCAGACATTTAAAAAATTAATAACATGCCTCTGAGTACTCAGAATTCAATAATACTACATTTTCTAATTGAATGGGGTCATGATATGGAATGGAGAGGCAGGTAAGTAGATAGCTAGATAGATAGCAGAGAAATTTGTAATCAGAAAATCATTCCCTTCTTCCCACAGTAATTAGGAAAATTCATAGACTAAAGTATGGGAGCAAATAGGTAGAGGTAATAATAATTTTTTAAATTTACATAGATCCTTAGCCTGTACCAAGTATTCTTATCAATACATCAATACTAACTCATTTGAACCCAGCAAAATCTTTCAATGAGATAGACATCACTCGGGTCCATTTTATTGATAAAGAAACTATAGTGTTTCCAATTCCCTGGCTGGTAAATGATATCCCTAAGACTTGAACTCCGAGCTTTGAATTTCAAGCCCCAGAAGTGTTTATTCCCCTGTCCCTCACAAATGAGCCTTAAAACACAGATTTAGAGAAACCACAGCAGACATCATACGTAACTTTCTCCTTCGGCTGTTAAATTCTGCTAGGAAACTGTTTCTTCAAAGCTGTGAGTGTCCTAACCTCCAGTCTTACTATGTTGAGAATATTTGGGCCAATGGTATGGAAAAAAAATTTGACTTTCCACACCAATTTGACCCTGTCCCAAACCAAACCAATTTCTAAGTTAGTATTGGGTTCCTTGTTCAGGTGACCATAGGATTACAGCACTGCTAGAGAGAAAATAAGAATTAAAGCCTACAGTGACACAGGATTAAAGCATGTGGTAGAGAAGTTTTAGCTTCAGCTTCTAGTCTCCTCACTAAGGACTTCCAGGATTTGGAGGCTGTGAAATCGGCCCGTGTAAGCCTAAGAGCATCAAAAACAGTGACGAGAATATCTACCGATGTGAACTATGTTATGTTCTCGTTAATATGCACAACCATTGATATCCATTTTTCCAAAAACGCTATTACATAGATTCTTCTAGAATCAATTTATAGATTTAAAAAGAAAGAAAAAAAGAAAAAACAACTCTGAGGTTTAGAGCATCTAAATAACCTGTCTGAGATCAAGAGTATCTTCTACTGAAGATGGTAGTAATTCAGAGTGTGCTATTTGATTCCATGTTCGTGCTCTGAATCACTTTAGTGATTTATTTATTATGCTGCCTTCATAGCATTGGTAGAGAAATGTGGCAAATGGAGTGAGGGTACATGATTCCTAATGGCTCATCAGGAAAAAATACATGGCTTTATAAAATATGACAGAACTATCCCAAGTACATGAAATCAGCTACATCAATTCTAGAACACAGGTCATGTTTCTTTGATAGTCTGCTAAATTTAGAGCATGCATTCTCAAGAAGGGGGATGATATCACCTTCAATGAGGTGAAAATTTATTCTTGGGAGACAAAAAGAAATGTACTGTTTTTATGCATAATGCTCACACATGGTACAAATGTAAACAGGTATCTAGTATATCTGTAGTACTAATATTTCACGGGGGGCCATTTAAGGAAAACAAATGGCTAAAAATTCTCCTTGGAGGGAGATAATAAAAAATTGAGAAATATTAATCTAGATAACTATTTTTTAAATTTAAAACTAGGAGTACTTTCTGTAGAATTTGACGGAGATTACATTTTCATTATCTCATAAACGTGGTCAGTGCACCACCTCCCTCCCCACAATGTCATTTTTGGTACATCACTCTGATAAAATTGTCCACGTTTTCTTGTTATTCTTATTCTGAAAAATCATTTTGGTGACTCTAAGATTGACCAACTTTCTTGGAGCAAAGCAGGGTGTGAAGATTTTGTTAAAATCTTTTCCTGACTGTATGATTTTGGTAAAAATACATACCGTGTGCCCCATCATATTTCTCAGCCCCTTCCCAGTGAAGCCTGGCCAGATGACTAGTGCTGGCCAATGGGCTCAAAGCAGAAGTAACAAGTCTCACTTGCAGGGTGCAGCATTCAAGAGTCAGTGGTTTGCATTCCAGATGGTGCAGCTATGAATGGGCAGAACCTCTAACAGCCTGGGTCCCTTTGGGACAAGGTGGAGAAGTGGCCCCGGCCCACCTCTATTAGAAACGTAGCCTGCGTGAGAAATCACCTCTGTTGTGTTAAATCACTGAAATTCTGGGGTGAATTTGTTACAGTCTCATAGCCTAGCCCACCCTGAATAGTAATACACAAGTTTTGAGATAGGTAGTTGATATTGGAGTTTCAAATTTATTAATCTCTGCAAAATATACTGTTGTATAAAGTCCTAGCCTTATGCATCAGATATAAATATTTCATAAACTTTCACAGGTCTTCCCCAGTAACAACGTGTTCTCCTCTTCTAACAGTTTTTTCTTAAAGATTTCATTCCAGTGACTTCAGTGGTGAATGTTAATAATAGAATCAACTCTCAAAGTGAGGTTCACAGGATTATAAATGAAAGCATCATAAAGCAAATATTATCGGTGCTTTGGGAATTACTTTGTTTTTTATTATTATTGTTTTAAAAATATACTTGCCTTCAGCATTCCTTTTAAGCCCAGCCTCATTTCTTTTAAACCCTGGGCCTATACACCAGCGCTTATTTGCATGTTAATTATCAACTGAAGGCATTTTATGCTGATCCAAGATCTTTAACCAATTAATGAACTAGGGGGAAAGATGATCTTTCCTTGGAGGAGAATTGCTTACTTTCATCATCATTACCACTGAATTGCACTCATTGTACTTACTGCCTCACAGTTCAGGCTCTTTCCTGAATATGTAAGTAGAGAATTAAGTAGCTGTGGTTGGAAGCCACTGAGTACCTTACTGCATATAGCTATACTTAGGAAGTACACACGCCACTATAGATATGTAACCGACACTGAAAGGGCAAAAGGAAAGTCTAAAAAGGATCTTCTTGCCATGGTGGAATCTTCTTAGAAATAGTAGCTATATTTTCCCAAAGCTCTTGATCTTTAGAGGAGGCCCTGTATAATACCTTGATTGTAGAATTGTTAATAGTGCATTTAGGGACACTGCACACAAATAATATGGAGAGTCCAGTGAGCGTAAAAAATAAATAAGACTACATCAAATGCTAAACAGATGTCCAAACAAATGATGAGAACAGATGTGACTCATGACACTTAGGTAGAGGACTTAAGTGTTTTTTTTTATATTGTGGGAGAGGGTTCTACATAATCATGTGAGTTTTTGAAACCTATAGGACTTCATAGCAGCTGTTTCAATGACTTAGAATTAACATGAATATACATAAATTACTTCAAGCGTGGCTGTTCCTAATTTCAATGACCAAAGCAGGTTACCTATCCTGCTCTTTGTCCTAGGAAGTTGATCTTTGTAACTAGGGACACATTCTAGTTCTCAGCCTAAAGGATTTTACTCACTAACACAAATAAACCACAGTAGAATATTACTTAGTCATATCATTCATTTCTTGATGATCTTGACTCTCAGAGGCCTCCTTGTTTTAACAGTGTTAACTTAGAAGAGTAACCAGCACAGAATAAGCACTCAATATGGTTGAATGAGTAGATGAACACACACACAGCATTCTCTTTCATACCGGGGCAGAAGCCTTTGAGCTTCTCTTCACCCTATCACAGTCTATCAAACTCTGAAGCAGGGATGCTCAAACATAATCTGAGGCCTTCCTTATGTTACCCTTTTTTTTTGGTTCCTTCCCTCCATTCTTAGCAACTAGAAGGAATCTTCCTCAAACTTTGCTAACTCCACTTGCAATCATGGAAATTAGTGAATTCCCTTTCTCCCCACACTTTATTTTCTAATGTAGAGTCATGCTAAGCAGGTGAATATCAGACCACTACATCTTCTATTTTAGAAGGCAAACCTCTACTATACTCAGTCTCAGAGAAAGAAGCCTGATTAAAAAGAGCTGTGAGGGTAAAGTAAAAGCATATATTTGATATTTATAAAATATTCTCTCTGTTTTACTAGGAAGTGTAGGGGTATTTTAAATGACTAATAAGATAAATGTCAGGGCCATTTTGAATGGAAGTTCATATTTCGGTAGTCACTGAACTAGAGGAAAAAGTATATGATGTAAATTTAATCAGGAATTCCACTGGTCACTTCACCTCTCCCTAGAGTAATGCCAAGGTTAATGCCAATGATTGGTTCAATGAGAAGAGGGGTGGTGCACACGGCATTAATGAAACTGGAATGCTCAATAAAGGCCACTAGTTAGGAGCTTCTCTTTGCTTGTTTTATATGCTGTTTCTGCGTTCCAAGGGTTTATTTATTGGTATTAAATGTCCCCATCTTTGCATCATTATCTTCACTGCTAAACACGTATCCTGAAACACTTGCTGAAGGAGAACGAGGATGAAAAATGGCATGCCAGATGTTTTGCTTTTTTACCACAAAATGTTGAGTTGATTAAATGAACTATTAGTATTACAGATCCCACCCTTGGCTGCATATCAAATATGCCAGGGAATGTCTAAAAAATACTGATTCCTGGACCTTACCTTTAGATATTCTGATTTAATTTTTCTGGGTTGGGGCTTGGATATTGTTTTTTGGTTGTTGGTTTTTGTTTTTGTTTTTTCAAAATTCCCCAGGTACTTATGTGATAGAAAGTTCTGGAGTCAGGATTTGGAACCACTGGTGCAGTGAAAAGAACAGTAGATCTAGGGCATTCTGTCACCAATTGTCTGATCCTGAGTGTGCCATTTCACTCTCTGTACCTCAGATTCCTCATTGTGAAAGAGAGGTGTCATAGGCTAACTTGATTAGGATTATTTTTTATTAGGGTTATTTTGAAGAGTACATTTGTGCACACACACACACACACACACACACACACACAAATCTGAAAACTCCAGTTTTATACAAATGTTAACTATACACCTCAACTTAAACAATTACTCAGATTATGTTTAATTATTTCATTTAGAAAAAAAAACATTAATAATCATCATTATCATCATCATCCACTCTGCCAACCTCTGAATAAGGTTTTAGCAGATCTTGTATAGAATATGCTTTCTGTGACCTCAGTGAAGCATTCAGTGATGAAGTTATTTTCTTTAGTACTTTATGAATTCCTCTCTGGAGACCATACTGAATAAAACTGAATTTTATTTTAAATTTATTTTTACCTAAGTAATTTTTATTTCTATGTCTCCACCCTCATATTTCTTTCCCCTGTTCACAGTAGAGTTTCAAAGTGCAGTGGATCCTCAGACAGGAGCTTGCATATGGGATGCAAAATCAATGTGTTTGTTATACCCATTGCTTGTTTATGAAGTGAAATGGCCGTAGGGAGTCATTTGAATGTGCTGTTGTTCGCAACAAAAAAACTGTAGGAACAGGAAGTAGGAGAGGAATGGCCTTAAAGCAGGGGTGGGCCAAAGGGTAGGATATCTTTGTTGCACAGCCTTCTGATAAAAGCATCCTAAGTAGATTGCTGGAACTGTTCCTGGTTGGATAAAGATGACATGACTGGTAAGAAAAAAAAGAAAGAAAGAAAGAAAGAAAGAAAGAAAGAAAGAAAGCAAGAAAAGAAGAAGGCTGAACTAGCCAAGCAAATAAAGAGCTTGTTTGAATGTCACCATGAAGAGGTGATTTGATTCCCTAGTGAGGACTTGGCATAGGCTGGAAATGTGCAATCTTTTTTTTTCTTTAAATTCATTTTTATTGTTAGACTTACTGGGGAGACATCTGTTATGCAATCTTTTTAAAACCAGCCTAGGCAACCCCTGCATGTGGATAATTTCTGACTACTCTCTCTGAGTGGCTTTGCCTTTGAATCAAAGAGCTCTAAATCAGCTCATATTCTTACTCGAGGCCAGATAAATAAAGTTGAGCTCTGAATGTATCTCACAAATACCACCACAGATAGAGAATTCCTAGGCAGATTTCTACCAGATGACCCAAATGGAAGCCTTCCAGGGGTTGACCTAAGGATGTTACGCTTAACTGTCCATGTGGTTGAAAGGTATTTTTAATACATTCATTCTTTCTGATGAAGCCTTGGCCAAGAGAGTTGTGCTCCACTTAATCTCTGACTCAAATCAACAATTAAGGACTGATATCATCCTTGGTGACCTTATGTTAAAGATATCAATCATCACTACAATAATCTTAGCATGTTTGAAGCCTAACATTGCATGCTTCAGAGATAAACTCTTCCCCCACCTGCTTTTTTTTTTTTGAAATATCAGCCTACTTTTGGGGCCAGTAATATATATTTATGTATGAACAATCATAGCAGAAAATAGGCACATAGTCTTGAAACTATATATGAAATAAATAGCGTTTTTAAATGAATCATCCCAGGAAATAGAGTGTTATTTCAGGCCTTTGCTGATCCACATTTGCTTTAAGCTATGTATTTCAACATTGCTGACATCTAGAAATGCAGTACATAAGCTATAGCTCTTACATCTGTCTCATCTCACTTTCTCCTTTTGCCTCAATTCTAAGGCATGCCATACATTTCACTCCAAACGTTTCCCAGATCCTTTTGATTATCTCATGGTCAGATGATGACCATACTTGGTGTCAGAGAAGGCATTTCAGAAACCTCAATAAATAGGCTTTCAAAAGGAATGCCAATGTTAGAAAATAATGAAATAAAGACGTGATTTCCCACCAGACTCCGGAGAGTTGAAATCCTTTCTGAAAACATGATGAAGAGCAGGTCCTTCTGTCTTTCTCGGGGTTGTTCTAGCGCCAACCAGATGCTCAGTGGAGCCAGGATGTTAGTTAGCACATGCCTTGCCTGGGAACTTTACAGAAAAACATGAGAGACAGCACACGAAAACCTTGTTCCAAAATGACGTTCTTTGGGAGAAAAAGAATCAGCAAAATCCTCCTCATGTTCAAAGAGCGTGTATTTTATGAACAGCCTAAATTAATAAAATGATGGCTATAAAAACAGATTTCACTCTTTATTTATACCCTAAATGTTCCAAATATGTTTTCCAAGCAATTGGTCAAACAGATCTAGAATGCCAACCTTCCACCTACCCACTGACGTGAGAATGGAGACAGCATTGATGATTAAAGTGTCAGATGCAGGAAAGGCTTAAAATAAGAGATATTCTCAACAGTTTTTCTGTACCTGGGAAGATTTGGGTTTTAGTTCCAGCTCTGTCATCATTTGAGCAAATTGTCCTATTCAAGGGGTTAAGCTTGCTTATTAGTTTTTCTCTCCAACCTCTTTGCTCTGTGACATTCATAGACTTTCTCTCTCTCTCTCTCTCATCTTTTTATTTTCTTTCTTTCTTTTTTTTTTCCATTTCTTTCAATCATTTTCTTCAAGTTCACTTTCTGCCAAAAATATTTGAAGCAGGATCTTCAGCCATCCCAACTCAGGCTTTTTCTAGGGCATCAGCATCACCTGGGTGGGTACTTGGAGAAATGCAGATTCTCAGGCTCTACCCTGACATGCTGCATCAGAACCTTACGGCGTGGAGCCTGACACTCTGCATTTTATTAAGCCATCTCAGGTGGTTCTGATATATACTTAAGTTTGAGATCCATTGCTCTAAGCCACACACTTTCATCTCTCTCTATGCCTTCATTTAATAAAGGTTTCTGAGTCAAAGTGTAAATATCTGAGATTAAATTACTTATAAAACAACAGAGAGTCAAGTTGGAACCTGGAGGCAGTAGAAACGGGAATAAACACTGGCTTTGTTACTGTGTTTGATCAAAGCTGTGTTAGTTGGGCCAACCTATTACCCTTCCTTTCTTCATATGTAAAATGGTAATAAAAATAATGCCTACTCTGTTGGGATTGTTGTGAGAATTACGTAATACTATTTGTATGTAAAAAATAATAAGCACTCAGTACATGGGAGCTATTATTCTTTGATTACTTAGGTATTATGGTATTTTTATTTATTATTTTACCTAGAAAAAAATAGAGCCATATAAAAATTTGGAATTTGCTGTGTGTGGTAGGCAGAATGAATACCCCTCCAAGGTACCATGCCCTGATCCTTGGGAATCCGTGAAGATCTTACTTTATATGGCAAAAGTGGCTTCGCAGATGTGATTTAGGGTCCAGACTTTGAGACGAGGAGACCGTTTGGTTGGACCCAGTAGCTTAATGTGTGAGCCTTTAAAAGTGAGGATTCTTTTCCAGTCAAAGTGAAATGTAATAATGGAAGAAAGGTTAGAGAGATGCTATGTTGCTGGCTTTGAAAATGGAGGAAGGAGGCCAAGAGCCTAGGGATGTGTGAGTATTAATATCTAGCAATTGAAAAAGGAAGAAAAATGGATTTTCCCCTACAACCTCCAGTAAGGAATGCGGACATGCTGTACCTTGATTTTAGCTGGGTGAGACCCACATCAGACTCCTGACATACAGAACTGTAAAACACTACATTTTTGTTGCTTAAGTCACTATGTTTATGGTGATTTGTCAAGGCAGCAGTAGAAAATGAATACATTGAGTGACTAGGGCAGGTTTTCTTTAATTTACCCCTAAATTAAATGCTTCAACTTTATGACTGACGTTGTCCCCGGATCATTTCAAACTTCCTCTTGGCTAACAGGTTTAATTTACTCCCACACGAAAATGCATCCACAGCTACTTTAAGCTCTAGCTCCTCGTGCTTTCCCCATCTATTGTCCTATTGAAAGAAAGAGGAACTAATGACCCTTGAATTAATGACAGAAGAAGCAAAAGACTTGGATAATCCATAAAATGGATAAGCAGTTCGTGAATAATTAATTACAATTTAACTGTAGTTAGAACTTCTTATCTAAAACAAAGATACAGTATATTCCAGGATATTTAAAGCTGTAAAGCAATAGCTGTTCCTCTAAATTCTTCTTGGAAGTCTTTGTGAAAGACACCCAGGATACATTACATTAAAATTTGTAGAATATTTCTAATTCGAAGACATATATTTTTAATTTGTGGAATATACAACATTACTACTAATAAATGAGTATTATGATGATCACATTTATCATAAAATAGCATTTTAATAGTTCTGATGAATAGAGTTCTAAAAAGAAAAATCAATGCTAAATTTAAGTAAAATAACTGACTTTCTCAAATATTCTTTAAAAAAAACTGAGAAACAATGCACTTGGATTAAATATCTGAGGCTCTGGTGCTTATTAGTTTCCTGTGATGCTGTTAAGACAAAAAAGGAAGAAAACCACTTTGGAAATACTTTTAGTTTATAAATTCTGAGTATAATTCTCCATAAGAACAAATGAACAAAAACACCCAACATGAGTTAATATACACATAAATTTAAACAACTGATTAGTGTATACACTAACATTAAGATTTTATGTACTGAGTGTAATGTAGGTTCCTGCTGTGAAATTCAGGATGTATAAAATTTAAACTTTTTAAAAAACTTTAATCACATTTTCTTTCAGTGACAAGCTCTAATGATTTAATGACTTAGTCAAAAACAAACAAATGATCAAAAAAATTACATATAAAGTGAATTCTGTTCATCTGGTCTATTAATTGATACACTGGTAATCATTTTCCCTATCAGTAATGTGTAAATTTTTTGTGGGGTTGTTGCTTCATTGATACTTTTCAGATCCCTCTTTTATAGGACTAATGTCTGTATGCACGTTACATAGTCTCTCTAAACCATGTGCCACAACCAAGTCGTTGGTGAGAGGTGGAGACAGTGGATATTTCTTCTCATCTTTGTATTGTACTCAAACTTACTGAACACATTTGGAATGGACAGTATCGTGTTGTAGCAAATATATCTATCAATAAATACTGGCATTGCATATCTTTGTTTCCAGAAAGCCTCTCTGGTCCCTCTGATTTTACCATACTGAATTTCTCAAGCCACAAGTCACCAAATTCTCCATCTATTTTTCTGAGTTGCTTTGCATTCAATCCACACAGAATGTGAATTGAGCAAAAAGTAATCATCTAAACCAGCCAACATTTTGGCTTCCCTGGACCACATTGGAAGTAGAAGAATTGTCTTGGGCCGCACATAAAATACACTAACAAAACTTGTTGAGTTAAGAATAAGGTTCATACATAAATTCTGTAATGTTTTAAGAAAGTTTACAAATTTGTGTTGGGCTTCATTCAAAGCCAATCTGGGCCACATACAGCCTGAGGGCCACAGCTTAGACAAGCTTAATATAAACATTTAAGATGAAAAAGCACTCATTATATTTTAACCAACAATGTTTTCAATTTCAGAAGTAAGATTTTGAAACTGTTTACTTACATTTATTAGATTATTGGCTTTATTTTATTCTTTGAGTCTAAATCCAGTTTCTACATGCAGAATTTCATTGCAGAGAAAATGGAGGCTTTTGGGGGTAGCATATAGTTAATATACAGATATTTATTTTTGGAGAGTGTTTTAAAAGTGACATATTGTAACAAATTGAACTCTGTACATATTTAATTTTAAAGTTTTCAGCAATGTACATACTCTTAATTTCCTAATTATCCAACATGCTGTGTGTGATTATTTACATCTAAAATAAGGCAAACTAATATATAGTCATATGCTCCCAGCCTATTTGTAATTTATAGGAAGAAGTATTTTTTTTTTTAATGTGAAATAGAAACATACAAAGCCAAAATAACTGGCTGAAACAGAAGTCCCAATGGAGAGTCCACCCATTGATTTGAGGTTTGCTTATTCAGAGCTGCTGCTATTTCTTGAAAATGGCTCAAGGAGTTATAAGAAATATACAGTATCCTCTAAGCACGTACATGCTGGAGTAATCTGTTTCAACCCACTAGCCAAATGTGTTGAAACCTCACACCTCGTTAAAAAGCTTTGGCTTCCACTACACATTAATTATCTCCAGTTAGTTACTTAACTAATTGAATAATACAGTCAGTGTTGATAAGCGGCAATTCAAGGAAATTTTAAGGAAATGATTCCTTCTGTATATACATGATTATTTTCTCCTTTGCTAATCCTTACCTTACCCTATTTGTATGTCTTCTACTTTATAGACCATTTGATAACAACAACTTAATGAGGTGACTGGTTTTCATGTTGCTTGGTAAAATGTGCCTGAATGAAAACATTGAGATCATTGATAAAAGATGCCAAATGGGGTTACAGTTTTCTTACTATTCATTGCCAAGTTTTTGTATGCAGAATCCTAATTAAAAGGTCAAATACTATTCATTGGCAAGAATATAATGAATGAAATGGAATAGAACAAGCTTGTCCAACCTGCAGCACGTGAGCCGCATGCAGCCCAGCACAGCTTTGAATGCAGCCCAACACAAATTCTTAAACTTTCTTAAAACATTATGAAAATTATCCACAGACCCTTTTTGTTCACTCATCAGCTATGGTTAGTGTATTTTATATGTGGCCCAAGACAATTCTTCTTCTTCCAATGTGGCCCAGGGAAGCCAAAAGATTGGACACCTCTGGAATAGAACATGAAGAAGTACAAATCTTCTGGATTTTCCACAGAAGTGAAAATTCTTTTGGTATTACTCCACAAGTTCAAATGCACCAGATAGCCCATTGAAGTATAAAAGTTTTGGCATTATTCATATATGCAATGAGTATATATTGAAAATGTGACATGGCATTTGTGCATTCTGTTAGGTATGAGGATGCAACAATGAGAAAAACAGATACATTTTCGGGTCTCAGGTAATATCTGAGGGCGGGCTGATAAATTTTGCTTCCACTGAACTATAAAATGAACAGGAAAATATATTTTAATGAAATAAAAAGGAAATATACTTACATCATGTAGTTTCAAAGCTGCAGAATTATTTTTCTACAAAATCACCACACGCTTAATACACTTCGGTGAATGCTGCACTACTTCCTGAAATTCACTCTTAAAAATATTGGTGTTTTCCTTTGGAACCATTTCCTCACTGCAGACTTCACCTCTTCATCACAGATGAAGTACTGGCCCTTAAAGTGTACCTTTAATTTTGGGAACAAGTATAAATCACTAGGAGCCAGGTTTGGGCTACATGGTGGATGCAGCAGCACTGAAAATTCCAGGGACTGAATTGCATCTCTTGTCCTGCACTTTGTGAGGCCTGGTGTTGTCGTGTTGAAGAAGTATTTCATTTCTTATTTCAATTTGTTTGATTCTTATTTTTAAAGCAGTAAGAGTTTCAATAAAATGCTCAGAGTTTATTGTTGCTCTTTTTTCAAGAAAGTCTGCAAGAACAACACCTTCAAAATTCCCAAAAAACAGACAACATGACCTCCCCAGCCAAGGCCTGAGTTTTGAATTTTTTTCGGCTGAGGTGATCCCTGTGGTGGTATTCCAAGGACAGCCTTTTATTCTTGGGTCATAATGATGGAAACAAGTTTCATCACCTGTAATGATCTTCTTTTTCAAAAGTTCCCAAAAAATTGGAAGAATTTTTTCTGCTGTGAAGAACTAAATAACAGCATGGTGTTAGAACTGAATATCTGAACACTCTTGTTTTGATGTGCAATGGGTAAGAAATGTGAGCATCTGTGTGTGCAAGGTCAAGAATAATGGAGGGGAGATACCATGTGACTGCAGAGAACCAGTTACATCCAGATATGTCTAATGCAACAAAAAAATATTACAGTGGAGGCAAAATATATGAGCCTGCCCTTGTATGTTCAGGTGGGAATGAGAGACATTAAACAAAATGGCTCACTGAACTACACAGCTTGTTAAAGTGCATTACAAACAATAAATGCTAATTATAAAGCAGGGTAAAGGAAAAGAAAGTGTGAGAAATGAAGGCTAAAATTTAATATTTCTATAATGTTGAAGTATAAATATCAAAATTTATTCATTAACTCAAAGGTAATACTCAAAGTAAGCAAAGATCTTTACCCTGGTGGAGTTCACATTCTAATGTCTAAGAGCAGAAGATAAAACTAGCATGATCAATAAGTAAATTATAAATTATATAGTATGTAAAAGATGATAAGTATTGAAAGAGAGATAGGGGAAAGCAGGACTAGGAATGCCAGGGGTAGAGATAGAGTTGGGTAGCAAATTAAAATATGATTATCAGGGTAGACTTCATTGACAGAACAAAAGTAAACAAAGAGTTGAGGGAGATGAGAAAACAGCTATGCAGATATGTAGGGGAAAAGCATTCTGGGCAAAGGGTCAAGTCAGTGTAAAGCACCCAGTTTGTTCAAAGAATATCAGTGAGACTGGGGTATTGGTGGTGGAGAATGGGGGAGAAGAAAAGCTACTGGGTCTGTATGATTTGCTTGGACATTTGTGGTGTTTACTTTATGAAATAAATGGAAGCATTACAAAGTTTTCTTTGAGGAATTATATAATCTAACATATTTCTTCTGGTTGTTACGTTCAGAGTAGAGCGTAGAGGTCACAGGTAGGTAGAAGGGGGAAGAGGATTCCAGGACCTTTTATAGTATTATAATTGAGACAAGACATGATGGTGGCTCAGAAAAGGGTAGTAGCCATAGAGGTAGGAGGCCATGGTTGGAGTCAAGTCATGACAATATGTCAAGAGACAATTAAAATGAAGTTTAAGAAAAAAGCCTAAAGGAAGAAGAGCAAGTTGAATATGGTGTTCTATTTAGCCCTTTGTTCAATTTGTCATTTTCAAAGGCAAAATGCATTTTTTGGATCTTTAGGTTCCTCCCATACATGATTCCATTGCTCTGGAATTACCACTAAAATGTGGTTAAACAGTTTATTTCTCAATTAAATGGTAATTCATGATTTCTTATTTCAGTTACAGACCTTACTTACACGAGTTTTTTAGAACGCAAAAAAATTTAAGAGCGTGTCTTTTCCTTTTGGATGAGTGTGATCTATTATATTATTACAGTATTACCCACCTTATTGGTGGTTTCACTTTCTGTGGTTTCAGTTACCTGAGGTACGCTGCAATCCAAAAATATGAAATGGAAAATTTCAGAAATAAATAATTCATAAGTTTCAAATTGCCCTCTGTTCAGAGTAGCAAGATGAAATATTGCTCCATGCGGATATGTCCCACCCTGGGGTGAATCATCCCTTTGTCTAGTGTTTCCATGCTGCAGAGGCTCTGCTGGTTAGTGACTTAGTAGCCACCTCAGTTATCAGATGGACTGTCACAGTACTGCAGTGCTTGTATTGAAGTCACTCTAACTTTACTTAATAATGGCCCTAATGTGCAAGAGTAGGGACGTGGACGTTGGCAATTCAGACATGCCAAAGAGAAGCTGTAAAGTGCTTCCTTCAAGTGAAAAGCTGAAAGTTCTCAACTTAATAAAGGGGAAAAAATCATACGCTGAGATTGCTGATCTGTAGCGAGAAGAAATTCTATCTGTGAAACTACCTAATTTACAAAGTATACTTTATTATAGGTATGTATGTATATATTAAAAAACAACAACAACAACAACAAACCAGAATACTAGGGATATCCAGAAAGTATCCAGCCATGTAATATGACAATGTTATGTTGACAATGGCTGGATTTTTTCTGGACAGCCCTTGTATGTACACGGCTTGGTGCGGTCGTTTTAGGCACCCACTAGAGGTCTTGTAACACATCCTCCAGGAATAAAAGGAACTATTAACTGTACTATAGAACTAATGCAAACAGTTACAGTTTATTCTTGATTTTCCACACAATTACTGACAATTTCTAGTTCACAACAAGAAATAACGATCTGATGAAGCAGTAAACCAAACTTGGGTATGCAATTGTGTACTGTTAAATGTCCATTTCTAATCTATAATATAATATAGCAACATAAATGAATATTATAGGCATGCCTAAAATATTGTGGCTGCAATCAGCACATGAAATCTTTTTGAATAAAGAAAACATTTGCTGTTTATCCACTAAGCACAAATATAAGACCCACTGGACAATGGCTATTGAGCATTTGGAATGTGGCTGGTCTGAAATGAATGCTCTGCAAGTATAAATACACACCAGATTTCAAAGACTTAATACAAGAAAAAAATGTAAAATAGCTCATTAATTTTTATGTTGAGTCCATGTTGAAATAATAACACTTTGAGTATATTAGGTTAAATAAAATATATGGTTAAAGTTAATTAAAGCTATTTCTTTTAATTTTTCAATAGAGCTACTAGAAATTTATAATTACATACGTGGCTTACGTTTGTGGCTCACATTATGTTTCTACTGGATGTCTCTTCTCTATGGTACAAAATAAAGATAAAATTTCACATATTTTCTCCTTTCTCCAATTGCCCTTTTTAAAAGTTTGCATGATTTTAAAGTGAAGAAAAAGAACCTGTTTCTAGTAAGAAAGAAGAAAGTGGGTAGAATGCAAGGAGAATATGTATGATGTATTTTTAAGAATATATCTTCCTCAATCCCTTTTTTAAAGCAAGTAATCCCTCACAACAACTAGACAAATTTCTGCACATCAGAGACAACATGTTCATGTGAGCACTTAGGTTCTAACTGAAGCCTCCTGCCTCAGACTTAGAAAAAATGTATATATTTTTTAATTTAGTGATCACTGACATTTAAAAAAATACTAAAAAATACTGTTTACTCAGTTTTTGTGCCTGGGCAGAGACTACACTGTCAGTTAAATTATTGTTATGGAGAATCCAAAAGAGAATTCTAAATTGTCTAAATTACTAATTTTCAAATTCTCAATAAACCTTAAATCAATGTTATATAACACTGTGTATCTTAACTTGATTATTCTAAGTCTTCTCTTGGCTGTACATTTGTTACCTGAATATCTTTATATAGTTGTTACTTTGGGATAAGCAAACCCCTTTAATTCAAGACTAAAAATGCAATTAAAATATTTATTATATACTCTATTATTCTATAGGTAGTTTTCTGTTTTACACATTTATACATAATCCATTTTGGTTATTCTTTTGTATAAGGTGTGAGACTGAGAGCAGCATTTAAAATTTTGTTTTAGCCTATGGGTGTTCATGTTTTGACAAGGCTTCCATTCCTTTATGATTCCTTCATTGCACTGCGTTCGTGACTTAGGCATATTTTTGAGTCTATTTCTGAGTTTGCTATTCTGTTCCACATGGTCTTGATTACCAGAGATATGTAAAAAATTTTGAAATTAAAAAAAAAATGAATTTTCTACATTTTATCCTTGTTTTTCCAAATTGTTTTAACTATTCTAGTTCCTTTGTCTTTCCACACACATTTTAGAATCAGCTTGCATATATCTACAGGAAATCTTGCTGAGATTTTGATAGGAATTGTTGTAAACTGATAATGTATATCAATTTACAGGAATTCACATCTTTACTATGTAGAGTTTTCCAATTCGTGAATTTGGTCTCTCTTCATTTTTTGAGATTTTCTTTGTTTTTCTTTTTCAGTGTATGAGTATGTGTTTTGTTAGATTTCTCTCTATTTCATTTCCTTTTCAATTATTATAATTGATACTTTTTAAAGAAATGATGTCTACATGTTCATTGCTAGCATATAGAAATATAATTGATTTTTCATACATCAAAATTCGATAGGTTATCTTTTATCTTGTAACCTTGCTTAGTTCACGTAGTGCTGGGAGATTTTTGTTGATTTTTAAATATGTTCTACATAGAAGATCATGTTATCTGCAAATGAACAGTTTTATTTATTCCTTTCTAGGCTAAATGTTCTCCCTCTCTTCTTTGTTTCCTTCCTTCCTTCCTTCCTTCTTCCTTTCCTTTCCTTTTTTTTTTTTCTTTCGCTTTAATGCACTGGCTAGAATTTCCAACACTAAGAGTTATTACATAAATATATATTTGCTTTGTTTCTGATTTTAGATAGAAAGCATTCAGTCTTTAACCATTAAGAATAATGTTAGCTGTAGGTATTTTTTTGTAGATGCCTTTTTTTTCAAGTTGCCATTTCATTCTACTCCTATGTTTTGTGCAGGATATATTATAATGAATATTAAATTTTAGCAAAATTTTTACTATGCAGGTTGATATGATCATTTAATTTTTTTTTTTTTGTTTTTTTTTTTTGCTTTTTGGTATGTGGGTAGCTCCCTGACTGGGAATCGAACCCAGGCCGCAGCACTGACAGCACCAACGCCGAAGCCTTAAGCCACTACACCATCAGGGAACTCCCTACATTAATTTTTAATTAGTCTATCAACGTGGAGGATTAAACTGTTTGATTTCTAAATATTGAACCAACCTTGGGTCACTGGAGTAAGCCCCACTTAGTCATGGTGTATAATTCTTTTAATGTATTTTTAAATTCTATATCCCAATAATTTTTAAGGATTTTGCATCATTCTTTACAAGGGCATATGGTTTTCTTATTCTGTATTGTTTTTTTTTTCTGGTTTGGGTATCAGGGTAATACTAATTTAGTAACATTAATAATAATATCAATGTTCCCTTCTTTTCTATTTTCAGAAAAAGTTGTGTAGAATTGTGTAGATGGTTATTTTTTTAAATGTTTGGTAGAATACTCCAGTGAAACCATCTGGACCTAAAGATTTCTTTTGGGGAATTTTTAAATTATCAATTCAATTTCTTTAATTGTTATGGCCTATTTAAATTCTCTATTTTATATTAGGTGAGTCTGCTTGTTGTGTTTTTGAAAAAATTTGTCCATTTTGTCTAATTTGTTAACTCCGCCTGTATAAAAATGTCTGTAGTACTTCACTATTATTTTGATGTCCGTAGGGTCTTTGTGATATCTTCTTTTATTCTTGATATTGGTAATTTGTGTCTTTATCATTTTTCTCTTTGTCATTTTTGCCTGAAGTTTGCAATTTTATTGATCTTTTCAAAGATATACCTATTTGTTTCATTGACTTTCTTTATTTTTTGCTATTTTTAGTTTCACTTATTTCCACTATTATTTTTATTATTTCCTTCTTTTGGGTTTACTTTGCTGGTTTCTTAAATGGGAACTTAGATTATATATTTGAGACTTTCTCTCTTTTATAATATATACATTTAGGTTACAGATTTCCCTCTCAGCCCTGCTTTTGTTGCATCCCACCAATATCTTGTGTTTTCATTTCAGTCAATTCAATGTAACTTAAAGAAGTTTTTTATCTTGGAACTTCCCTTTTGGCCATGTATCATTTTGAAGCATGTTTTAGTTTCCAAGTGCTGGGACATTTTCTTGTTATATTTTTGTTATTGATTTGTTTCTGGCTTAATTCTATTTTGTTCTAAAAACATGTTCTAAATAATTTCCATTTAAAGAACTGTTGAGGATTATTTTATGGGTAAGAATATGGTCTATCCTGGTATGTATTTTATGTAAACCTGAAAAGAATACAAATTTTGCTTTTGGGGGGTAAATGTTTCTACAAATATCCATTAGAATTCTGTTGACCGATAGTATTATGGAATTCTACTTACTTCCTGAGTTTCTCTCTAGTTGTTCTATTGTCTAGAAAAAGTATTGAAGTATTTGTGAGTTTATATGTTTCCCCTTTTATTTCTATCAGTTTTGTCCACATACTTTGAGCTATCTTGTACATACATATTTAAGATTGCAATACCTTCTTCATAGATTAACCCTTTATTTATTACACATAATTAAATCTCTGTCTATGGTAATTTTCTTTACTTGGAAGTCAACTTTATCTGATTAATATAGAAACTCCTGTTTCCTTTTGATTAATATTTGCAATATATACTTGTATAATTTTTTCCTCTCCTTTTACTTTTAACCTGTTTATATCATATGTGATGTGACTTTCTTGTATCATATTTTAACTCACTCTGCCACTGTCTTTTAATTGGTGTGTTTATACCTTTTATATCTAATGTAATAATTGATATATTAGATTTTTAACCTGCCAATTTATTTTTTGTTTTCTATTTTTGTT
>PVJL010005861.1:32870-58258 GCA_004026885.1 Lyroderma lyra
TTTTTTTTTTTTTTTTTTTTTTTTTTTTTTTTTTTTTTTTTTTTTTTTTTTTTTTTTTTTTTTTTTTTTTTTTTTTTTTTTTTTTTTTTTTTTTTTTTTTTTTTTTTTTTTTTTTTTTTTTTTTTTTGAGGCTATCTCTGTAAAGTTTTTTAGTGGTTGCTCTAGGCATTACATTGTATATACATAATTACAGCTTATTGTTATTGTCATTTTACCAGTTCATATGAAGTATAGATACCTCACCTCCATTTAGTCCTCTATCTTCTCCTATTATAATACAATTTTCTTAAATATTTCCTTTATATACATTTAGAACCCCTGTGAATAGTGATACTATTTTCTTTGCTTCAAAGGTCAAACATGATTAGGAAACAAGAGGACAAAGAAAGCTTATTTTATTCACCAATATCTTTTGCTTAGTGCATTCTTTCTTCTTCCTGATGATCAATGGTTCCTTCTTTTATCGTTTCCTGTATGTTTAGAGAAATTTCCTTAGCTGTTCTTTTTATAGTAGGCCTGCTGACAACAAATTTTCTTACTCTGATATGTCTTGATTGTCCCATTATTACTGAAGGATTATTTCTCTGAATATGAGGTTCTGGGTTGATTGTTTCTTCCATCACTTGAAGAATATTGTTACTTCTATCTGGCCTTCATGGCTTCTGAGAAAAGTATACTTTCATTCAAATGGTTTTTCCCATCTAGGTACAGTCTTCTATTTTTCTTACTTCTCTCAAGTTGTTTTGTCTTTGGTTTTCAAAACTTTTACTGTGATATGTTTTTATGTAGAGTTTTGTGTTGCTGTTTGGGGTTGACGAAGATTCTTGAATCTGTTAATTTAAATCTTTTCCCAAACTTAGAAAGTCATCATTATTTCTTCAAGTAATTTTTTTTATGCCCACTCTCTTTCTCCTCTTCTTGAAAAACCCCAGGGACACCAAGGCAGATTTTTTTTATACAATCCCACAGTCCCCTCAGTGCTGATTTTTATTTTTCAGCCTATTTTCTCTCTATTGATTAGATTGGATACTTTCTATTATTTAATTCTTTCCTCTGTCTCTTCATTCCACTCATGATATTTTTATTCTGGTTTTTGTGGGGTTTTTTTCTGCTGTAAAAATTTCATTTGCTTTTTCATTATATCTTCTGTTTCTTTGCTGAGACTTTCTATTTTTTGCTAAAACTATTTTTTATTTTTTGCACGTTTTTAAAAAATTTCTCACTGAAGCATTTTTATGACAACTACAGTCATATGCTTAACAGTTAATTCTAACATTTTTGTGATGTTGGAGTTTGAATCTATTAATTATCCTCTTTCATCAGTTTGAGATCTTCCTAGCTCTTGGTATAATGAGTATTTTTTTAAAAAATAATGAAACCTGAACATCTGGGTTTTAAGCTTCTATTTTAACCTACTTCTTCTGAAACTTCGTGGGAGGAGAAAAAATGAGTGGGCCACCTTGTCACTGCTGAGTGAGAATTGAAGTTCAGGTTCCCAAATCAATCTCCATTGACACTCAAGTGGGTGAGAAATTTATTCATTACTGAGTTAGTGTTCTTGTTTTTCACCAAGTTTCCACTAATACCTCCCTGGTTAGGTAGGGTAGAGATATCTTGGTACTCTTCCTTATGAGGTCTCCACTGACATTATGGGAGGGAGACCTGGTTATCACTGGTGGTGAGCACTGATGAAGAGAGGTCAGGATGGCCAATAATGAGTAGAACTGATGAAAACATTGCAAAAATTCATCAAGTTGTGCATTGAAATTGTTGACTGACTCTGAGAAGCATAGCAGACTAAATAAACATTAGTAGTGAAACTGAAGAATCTTAACTGAAAATCTTGGCAAGAGAAAGGTGTGTGTAAAAAATGGTCCCAAAGGAACTCACTAATGAACAAAAGCAAAGGAGAGTCAAAGTTTGCCAAGACATTTTGGAGAGGCAAGACATTATTTTGGGCTATTTTGTCACTTAGTGATGAAACATGGATGTACCAATCCAACTCTGAAACACAGCATCAAAATGTACAACGGAGTCAGCCAATTTTCCACAATTAAAAAAATTTCCATCAATCCAAATCAAGTGTCAAAACAATGTTGTTAAACTTTTATGATAGCAGAGGCATTGTTCATTATGAATTGTACTAACTGGACAAACAATCAACCAAATTTACTATTTGTAAGTGCTGAAAAGTCTGCATGAAAAGGTTAGATGAAAACAACTTGAACTTTTCGCCAACAATTCATGGCCCTTGTATCACAACAATGTAACAGTTTACATGGCACTGTCTGTGAGGGTGTTTTTAGCTTGTACACAAATGACTCTGTTTGAATACCCTCCCTACTTATCTGACCTGGTCCATGACTTTTTTATTTATCAGAAGATAAAGGAAATATTGAAAGAAAGACATGTTGATGACATTTGAGACATCAAAGATATATGATGACAGCTCTGTTGGCCATTCCAGAAAAAGAGTTCCAAAATTGCTATAAAGGGTAGACTAGGCACTGGCATCGGTGCATAGCTTCCTGAGGGGAGTACTTTGAAGGTGATCCTAGTGATATTCAGCAATGACGTATGCAGCACTTTTTCTAGGATGAGTTCATAAAATTAATTGTCAGACCTTGTATATGTTCCAAGATTTATTGTTGTACTTAGTGGGAGGAATATGAATAAGAATGTCTATTTTATCTTCTCACAATCAGAAATCCTTATCTACACATTTTGTTACTCTTCCTCACCCAGTCCAGCAAGAAACAAAAAAAGGCACCTTAAAATTTATGTGTCTTGCTCTAAGCTTTGGTTATGGACACATACGGATATTTTTAACACGCCAAGTCAAGGGCAGATATAGAATTTAAGACATCTCTATTTGTTTTGCAGCTGCCTTCTACCTGATCCACTTTGCCATTTGGTAACTACACACACACGCCATCTTTCAAAATGTGCTGCTCCTGATACTTGATTAGAGGATCATCGAGAAATACAAGTATATACTTGTGAGCCCTGTTTCCCAACAGCATCCATCGTTTAGAGGGAGTTATTTAGCATTTTTCTCCTGCAGGACTTCCAATAATCATGAGGAACCATAAATTACCATGAATCATTTGAAATACAGGGTCAGCCAGCCCATCTACCTGTACTGTGGGAGGCATGATTTTATTAGCACTAACGAGGCTTGATAGATTTTAAGGCAGTCTCGAATTCCTTTGCACAGAAGCTATGTAATATTACTCAGCAGGTTATCATTTATTCGGGCTGAGTTGTCATTAGGCTTGATTTTTACTGAAGCTGGCTAATAGAACAGCAAAAGGTAAAGAAACAAGGAGGGATCGTGGAGTCTGTCACTGAGAAGAGACTTGAGGAGAATAATGGTCCCCTGGCCTAAAGTTGGAAGAAATTTTCACTAGGGATATGTAACTATGGAGAAGGAATGAATAGGTCATGATAGGTTATGGAGTCACTCCACACCTTAGTATCCTTATTCCTTAGCATTCTGTAAAGCAGGATCATAATTTTTACTCCCATTATATGGCTGAAATGAGGTACAATGTCTACTCCTGCAATAGTAAGTGAGAAATCCCTCAGGATTTTCAAATTTGCTTTTGTCAATGACTCCTAGGTTCCTTTTTGTTTTTCCACTCTCCTCCTACATTTCCATTTAGGGTATTAAAAAGAAAGTGGAGAGAGAGAGAAAAAATAGGATCAATGAGGTATAATTGAATGGGCCTTGTGATGCCAGGTTTTTATCTATTTTTCATCAAGCCTTGGTGGCATAGGAACAAATGAGGATGGCAAAGATGCAAATAAGAGAAATAGAGATTAAGATAGGAGGTTTCATCCATTCATGAAATACATTTTAATCACTTACTACTGGTATATCCAGGCTGCAGGCTAGACTTCAGATTAAAAATGTTTATGTGGCCCTGTCCTCAACAGGATTCCTATATGGAAGGATAGACAATAAACAATAATTATACAATGTAATTATTATCAAAGAGACTTATAAGCGTCTTGAACACCTAGCACCCTTAATTCTATCTACATGTCCAGGGAAGAATTTCACTGAGATAATCATATTCAAACTAAGAATGAGTAGCTTAAGAAAGAGAAATAGGGAATACTGGATGCAGAAAAAGGTTAGGAGGAAAGTCTGTAGTATCAAAGATTGGAAGTAATAATGGAAGGGCTATAATTTACTGATGGCAGGGAAATCATTAAAAAAAAAGATAGACAAAACAGACACAAGCAAATACAATTTGAAAGTAAGGTAAAGTTTGATATAATTATAATTTATCATAAGAAAATTGAGTTTTTCATGGGTTCTTTTTAAGTTAGCAACTTAAGAATTATATTTAAGAATTTCTTTCACTTGCTTCTTGTTTTAAAGTATCAGAGGCTTTATGCCTGAGGGAGGAGAATGAAACTCTTTTAGTCTCTTGATTCTTTCTCATAAATAGACCCTAAAAGGCACATGATGCCATGTTGACTTGCTTATTTTCTTACTGGATTTGATAGACCATGAGCCCTGGAATTTTTTCAAGAGTATAAAAGAGAAGAACAGGGGAAGACTGAGAAGTCATTGTTGAAAGTGGCTATTATCAAATGAGTGGCATTCATTCTTGCATTTGTACATGTTTAACTCCACTAGAATCCTTGTTCTGAATGTCTAATCACTTATCACAAACTGTTGTTAAACATGTACCAGCACCCCACTAATAATGTCAATACTAAATATGTCACGATGTAGTAGAAGAAAAACCTCTGAATATTTCTCCATTTTTAACCTTACTGAGATTCTCCTTCATAAGAATAATTCCATATGGCTTCCTCTAAAATAGAAAATACCACTCATTTATTTTGCCCATCAGAAGAGGCACCCTTTCCTTTGTAATATTTGGTTTTTCAAAAAAGAAACACACGATATTTTTATATCAGTGTTTTATTGCCTCCCTAGTCCAAAGGCTCAAGAAAAAAATTACATTGGAAAGCAAAATTATGTTTAGCTATTATAAAATTATGCCTGGCATTAAAATAATAACACCCCACTGGGTTAATGTGCCATCTCTTGATGCTATAATAAAGTTAAAGTTTAATTGTTAGTAAATGAAATAAGGCCGATCCAACCTAGCAGAAGAATGAGGATAAGTTCAGATGCCTGAATTCTAGTACCATATTATGTGTGCTGTTCACCTTTGAATTCCAGGGCACTAAAATGATCTTCTTTCTATAGTCTATTTCAACAAATGAGTAGGTATGATTGCCCCTATTTATTACAAGAAGAGAGCGATATATAGTAGAATAACACTATTAAGGCAATTTGAGTTTTTTAAAACAAAGGTGCTTTATAAATAGCAAGCATTATTATTCATCAAAATTCAGGAATTTTGCCCAACTCCCACAGCTTCCTTTCCTTGTGATTATCTGCCATTTACAATAAATAACATTTTAACATTTGATGTTATCATGAAATCATAATAGGGGAATATCAAACTAGAAAGAATAACCAAACACATGGAAATATCTATACACTGTATTCTATTATGTCATGTAATTTAAAATTCAGAAAGTCTACAAGATTGGTATAATTTGAGCCTATTTAAACATACTCTGTCATTTGGGAATAAACATTATTTCTCATAAAAGTTAGATATTCATTTTAAATAAATACCCTGTTCAAAAGCGAAAAGAAAGTTAATGTTTAGATCAGGTGGTGCGCACCTGTCCGAGATGCCTTCTTGAAGGTGGATGTGCTCACTCTGTTGAGAGCTCTGGGATTTGAATGTTAGGTGAGTGGGTAAGAGCCAGGACAATAGAGGACACAAATTTGTGTGCTAGTAAAAAGTGGGTGTGGGGACAAAGGGAAATTTTGCTTTGGCTTGGATCCTTGGACTATGCCAAGAGCTTAGTTTAAGAAAGTAAACAAGAATTACATAAATGCAGACAGACACCTGTGTTTATAATCCTAGCCAGTAGGTCGATGGGGAAGACAAAAAGCTCTCTCAATCCTCATAATGACATCCTATCATTTTCTCATTAAAGCTTCATTATGATAGATCTTAAAGATTCTTTGTATCTTCATGATTCTTTTTTAAATTAAATATATTCTTGAGTTAGGGCCATTCTTGAAGAAATTATCAGTAGCTGTTCTATTGATAATGAGCTCCTTAATTCCCAGTTAAGAATAGAAGATTAGGGCATTTTTAGTAAGTGTTTAAGGAGAATAGGGTCACAGAGGACACATTTTGGGCATGGGCATAAGAGCACCAAGGGAGTGGAGAGGTTGGAATGAAGATTAAATACAATAGGAAAGAGCAATGTACAATTTGGTTTTGTGTTTCTCAAGTTATGCCATGCAAGCAGATTTGTTGACTTCTGGGTTAAATCAGGTTTCTTTGCACACAATAAAGATTCTATCTTCATAACTATCTTTGTCTGTCTCTTTATTTTTACACACACACACACACACACACAAATTTGTTTCTGTATGAGAAGGAATATACAAAAAATGTTACATATGGTATCTTGTTTAATTTTGATAACAATTCCATGTGGTACATATAATTTATTCCATTTTACTGATGAGATAATTGTAGCTCAGAGATGTCAAGTTTCTTGCCCTATGTGAAATGTTCAAATATGGAACTGCCAAACAACAAAATCCTTCCTTAACCATTATGCTACATTATCTTTCTCCTAACAAATTGTTTAGTAAGATGATTCATGAAGAAAAGTTGTTCTGCAATTTAATAGGTTCAGAAAGTAATACTTGTTATAATCCCATGCCCTTGGATAATTAGGAATAACATGAACATATTAAAGGCTATGAGAAATCCCATCATTTATTAAAAATAAAACACTTTTGTATAACTCACTATTTTCAAAATCTTTATGACTTCAAAGTTTTTTCTTTTTTGAAAAATGTTACCAATTTCTTATGGACCTAGTACTCTATAGAGCATAACTGGATATCATGAGCTAAAAAAATAAATAAAAATGACCTAGTCCTACATTTTCCTTCCTTCTCTTATTACATTTATGATATTATTCAAACCCTTTCTTGTTTGTTCATGAATGCTTTTAAGTTCAGTATGAAATTTTGAATGCAATTTAGAAAGATGAGGCCTGCATATAGTCTTTTGTGTGAAACAGGGCAACTACTGGTTCAGAGAACTATAACTAACTGGTAATTTGCAGGTATCCTTCTCCTAGAAATACATATGGCTCACCAAGTGCATATTATTAAATTAGATTTTTTAAATTTATTTTATCATTTTCTAACTCTTACTAGATCACGAGCTCCATGAGGACAGAAACTAATTTTTACTTCATTCCCTACCAAGTAGACTGTATAATTCCTGAGCCATTAAGAGCTACTGCATAAATATTTATTGAACACACATCTTGAATGATTAAACAACTAAAACTGAATCCCTGCCATTAAAATCCAGGATGGTGGTTGTCCTTAGGGTGGGGGTAAGGGGCAGGGACTGGGAAGGAGTAATGAGGCCTTCTGCAGCTGACAAAACACTATTCCCTGGGCATGGTGCTGCTTCATGAGTGTGTTCAGTGTATGAAAAGTCATCAACCTACAGATTTTTCCGTATGTGTTGTTCTTCAATGACTTTTAGGGAAGTATAGTCAATCTGAAAGTGACCTATATCTTTATCCATTTCACCAACTCATTGTGAATATGTCAGAGCTTACAGATACAGTAGGATCAAGCATTCACTACCGACTGTTGCTGAAGAGTGAGGCGGGGTTAAAATCTCATTCAGGTGAGCATTTCCTATACAGACTTTGAAATATGGAAGATACCATAATGGCTTTGGCCTGGGCCCTTTCACCCTGTTTTGGAGAGGTTTTCTGATTGTGTGCCCTAAATGCTGGGGCTATAGTAGAGAAGAGAAATGACCTATTTTGTGATAAGAAATTTTGAGTTTACTTGTGTCACCTAATTTAGTCCATCCAACAGTTTTGTGTTATATATTGTTATCTCTTTCACAGATGGAGATACTGATGCTCAAAGCATTAATCTAATCTGTCTGAAGTTATAAATTAATTGGTTCAAATGAGATTTCAACTCGGACTCTAATCTTGAAGAGACCCGAACTTCTCTAAATACTGTGCTGCGTGGGCTCAGTTCTCTCCTAGTGAGAGGTATCTCTGTCTTAGATTAAAACAATGACAACAAAAACAAAACAAACAAAGAAAAAAAATCCATAGTTCATCACAAATTGGATTCTAAAAATGCCATGATCATAAGATTTCAATTTACTTTTAATACCAACATTTGACATATATGAATTTCATGATTTTGACTTTTTAAAAATTGTTTTAATGATCTTTAATAAAAATATGCATATACTTTATATTTGCTTATGTATTTATATAAACATTAATGCCATATAAAGGTATAAGATATAAATCAGATATTTATAATTATCAGTCAATAAGCATATTTTCTGTGAATTTTTTAAAACTATGTTTAACTTTCCAAATTAGATGTATTTACAAAATTGATTAACACCCTCAACATCTCATTGTTTTTACTTACAAATGACATGTATTAGATTTAGAATGTTATATTTGTTAGCAAATGTCTTCCACTGTTTATAAATGGTACAACAAATTTAAAAGAGGAGTATGTTGGATAAAATATAGCTCATTCACATTTGACCTAATCAAAAAAGTGAAGTTATAATAATAAAAGAATAATTTTAATTTGCTTCTTTAATGCATTTTGATAAAGCCTTTCAAAGGCAAAAGATTTTATTAGGTAAATTCTGGAAACAACTTATTTAGATTATGCTTCTTCTGCCTTGGGAATGTGAATCGAAATCAAAACCTTGGTACAAGTATTCTTTTACTTTATTTTAAAAATAATAGTTAGATACTGGGTAAAATCACAAAAATTGGGAGAAATCAGTCAACTCCAAAAGGTTCATTTAGTTTCTGACAATATTTCTCACACTTGCAATGAACTATGCAGAAAGAGAGGCCTGATTAGCATGTGCCATTAATCATTTGGGGAAAAGAAAGGGACCTTTCATTTTCAATGAGCAAAAACACAGTGGCAAATGAAGGCAAAATCAGTGGATGACGAGTAGTTTACTTATCTCTTAGAATAAAATCTGATTTGGAAAAAAATATAGTGATTCCAGCAGCATGCGTTTATGATTATTGAGGTCATTTATTCTCTGTGGCACACAAATATATCATTTGTTGAAATATATTGGCTTTTAAATTTTATCTTTTACTATTTATTTTTCACAGTTCAAAAAGAACCTGAAGCTTTCTGATTTACAAGCATATTCAGTAGAAATGGTGGATATTCTGCCTCTCTGAAGAACACTTCACAAGTAATTTGCCTGCTACCAAAGGTCAGAGAACACCACCAGAGTCATGGAAAAGGTACAAAACCTGATCATTTAAAGGTAAAGGGAAACAAATATTATTTTTTCAAAAATTGTAGGTTAGCCTTTGATTAGCGGGGTTTAGACTACAAATTAATACAGAAGTGAATGTAGGTCAGATAGTTCTTGAAAAATTATAGGTCACTTATCACGAAAAGGGATTTGATCTTTATATCTGTCAGCATCGACGAAAGAGATGGACATCACACAATAAATTGAATAAGGAAAGTTTAAATGCTAAGTATTATTAAATAACAACAGGAGATTAACTACTAAGAAATGGAGAGAACTCTAAAAAATTCGAGGATAGGGGACTTGCGAAGCAGCCACCACCTCTAGGGATAAGACCCAGTGCTCAATGAAGGAAGACATTTGGAAGATGTTCTCCACCCCTAACCAAAGTCAGAACTCAGACTTTGTTGGGAAAAGATGGTTTTAGTGCACTTAGTGGCAGGGAAATTTGCTGAAGCGCTGCAGGACAGGATGGAAGGCAGGAAACTGCCAGGTGGGATGCTGGTGAGAGCTACCGAAAAGCTGCTTTGGGGGACACCACTAAAACTCTGGGAAACCACCTTCTGGGGAAACATTGTAATTCATTTGCAGGGGAGTGATTGTGAATGTCCTGCACACCAGCCAAGTGCCACAGGAGCAGGAAGAGCAAAGTACACTGAAGCCAGGGAAAGCAGTGACTTCCTCGTAGTGTCCCTCCAGTACCATCTAATAAAGCTTAACATTGTTGTTCCAGCTGCAAAGAAAAGATGTTTCAGGATTCAAGTATAGTATCACAAAGCAGAGTAAGAAGGGGTAGATTTGGAATCCAGAGGAAATGAATTGATAATTTGCTTATGTTTGTTTGAACACACATGCAAGTAAGTATACGCTATGGACTATGTACAAAAGTATTTCAAGCTACTAAAATTATTAGGATTGGCAATTCTAACTATAGATAAGTAACATCATATCTTCTCAAAATTTATCTCTTTTCTTTAGCAAATAATCACTGAGCTAAATATATACATTAAGTCCAAGTTATCTGAACTATAGGGTTAAAAAATACTTTTCCTAAATCAACTCATTTCTTTTTTCTATAAATGGCTCCAATATCCATTAAGTTGGACAAGGTCATTAACTGGGAATCATTCTAGAAAACTAGTTTCATTCAATCACAATATTAAAGCAACAAATGCTGTCATTTAAAAAAATGCACCTGTGTATCTCTCTAGTCATGCATTTTTTTTCTGTCTCCACTAAGATAAGACACTCATTTTTTTCATAGAAAATT
This sequence comes from Lyroderma lyra, assembly GCA_004026885.1. Classification (NCBI taxonomy): domain Eukaryota; kingdom Metazoa; phylum Chordata; class Mammalia; order Chiroptera; family Megadermatidae; genus Lyroderma; species Lyroderma lyra. Next base: position 43,569 of record PVJL010005861.1, read on the forward strand.
CCAGTAGCTTCCCAAGTGACTTTTTAATCCAAATATCACCCTACTTCTATACATTTTTAAAAGGCATTTTAAAATTGTGAAATATATCTTACAGAAGAATACATAAATGTATGTTTATACCATAAAGAATAATAAATGTCAATGTATCCTTTAATCATTACACCATTACCAATATTATTAAAAATCTCTAACTCTCCCTGTCTTGTCCTCTTCCTCTTCTGCTGTCCCCATAAAAATGACCAATTTTCTGACGGTGTTAATAAAGAAGTCTTACTAGTTTTCTGCATACATAGGGTGTCAAAAAATGTATACACATTTTAAGAAAAGAAGAAATTGCATTAAAATTGTAATACTCAATATATACCAATAACAAAAGATGAATACAAGTCACATTTGACTTCTGCAATTACAAGAGGTGCTCAAAGTGGTGACCATCAGTGTCCAGACACTTCTGATTATGGAGAACTACTGCTTGAGCAACTTTGACCAAAGTATCCACTTGCCTCTGGTGCATGACGTTTCAATTTCAACTCGAAGTAGCACCAGTGTAGCCAGTTTTCTATGGCACACTACATCTTTTCAAGTCTCCCAATAGATAGAACTCAAGGGGTATTAAGTCGGGGGAAGGTGGGGGAAACTCAAACAATGTTCTCGAATTTCAAATACCACTTCAAAATTGTCTTGTACTCCTTGAACAACCGTGTTTTCACCATTTTCTTTGACTGTCCTGCCTGTCACATGGTGATGCTAGCATTCATTTGATTAATGCCATCTTTTGAGTGAATGTCATACTATACATTACAACCATAATTCAATTCAACTTCAAAAAGTTTTTTTTTACATTTAACATCGCTTTAAATGTGTATACAATTTTTTGGCACCCTAGTACATATCTTTGAACAATTAATTGCTTAGTTACATTTTAAAAACTTTATATAAATAGAATCATGGGATCATGCTTTAATTGATTGCCCCCTCTTTTTTTTACTTAAACTATTGTTGATAACTATGATTGATTTTTATTGCCATATGCTATTCTCTTTTTTAATATTGCATGCTTTACATATCCATTTTATTGTTGAAAGGGCTTTAGGATATTTCTAGCTTTTTTCTCCTCTTAAAAATAATAATGTTACAAGTATTTTCTACATAATCTTCTCATACCTGTGTGAAACAAATCGTGGACTAGAGTTTAAGCACATTTTCAATCAATAGTGTATGGAACTATCCATTGCTCACATGCTTGCCAACTCTAAGTATTTTAGAATTTTTAGTTTTTGCTAATCTTGTGTCTGAGACATGATAATTTATTGTGAATTTTTCTACATTGTTTTGATTATCAATGAGCTCGCATACCTTTCCCTGTACTTAATGGTAATTTATATTACTTCTTTTCTGAAGAACTTGTTCAACTTTTATGTTCATTTAACAAATTGGATTACTGTATCTTCTTACTAATTTGTAGTAGTCATTTCTAAATTCTGAAAACAAATCTTTTGTCAGTTAAATGTGTTGCAAATGTCTTCATCCATTAAATGGCTTTTTAAAATAGTCTTTAAATACTGACTTAAATGAGAAGAATTTGTAATTTTGTTGTAGTCAAATTTCTCAGTTTTTTGCTTTTTGTTCTTTATGCCTTTGTGTGTATTTAGAAAACTTTAATATTCACAGTTGAAGTAAAATTATTCTATATTTTCTTCTAATAAGCTCCAGAAAGGTGGAGTCTACTTGCTTTTTATGCTGGATTTTTACTGTCTCAGAATATTTTTTAGATGGTAAGGAGCAAATAAATATTTTAAATGGTTTAAATTATTGCATAGGATGCTTAGTGAGAAGTTAAATCATTTTTGTCACTGAAGATCTTCTTGTAACATAATATTGTCAATCTTACTAGTAAGATTAAAGACACATAAGATTTTTAGGTAAAATTTAGAAAAATTTACTGAAACATTTAAAAAATTACTGATGTTTAAAACATTTTGTATTCTAAACAGGACATGTATATAGTTTGAGCATGGCCCAAGGATAATTAATTTTCAATTTAAGGTGACCCAATACCATATGTCATACACAGTGACAGGGATCATATCATGAGTAAAAGAAGATAGTAGTGAAGAAAAGAAGAAATTGGACCATGAGTAGAATCTGGAATTTCAAAGTGTGCAATTGAACAATATGAGAGAACTTGGCCTAGTGGTTATCTTTGGTGGTGAGACTGTGGAGGATACATATAATTTTATAGTATATTTAATCTTCCAAATTATTTAAGTATGGTTACTATTATTTAAAAAGAAATCAGTCAATTATTTTTCCCCCAGAAAATATTACATTGTGCCTAAACCATCTTTATATATGTGTGTACATGTATATGTGTGTGTGTATATGTGTGTGTGTGTGTGTGTGTGTGTGTGTATGTGATTTCCTTTTTAAATTCTGAGACATCAGCAGTGGTACGCAGGGGTACATGCTGGGCTGTTCAAGGGTACATGAGAAACAATTAGTAATGGTGAAAAAATAAATAAAGTAAAAAAATGCAAAACGTTAGTTATGGAACAATAAATATTAAGTTTGAATCACTGTTAACAGAGACACTTCAAAATTAGATCACATTAGCAGATGATGATTGGTGAGGGTGGGGCTATGAACCCTTTCCCCAAAATGATCTTCTACTAATAATTATGCAGAGTTTCAGAACAATCTATTTGCGACATTTTAGAACTTCCCCAAACCTATAAATACATCCATTCCAGACGGCTTAATCAGTTTATTTATTGACTAAAAGTACATTGTCTTTAATCGTGATTCTTTTCAAGTAGTTTTTTTATTTAATGTTTAACATAGTTTCAGTTATTATTATCAGAGATTTTTAAGCAGGTTAGTTAGGGATTAGTGGTTGAAAACAGGAGTGGTTAAAAAAACAAGACTAAATTTAAAAAGAAAAAAAAAGAAAAAGAAAAAAAAGAAAAAAAAACAAAAACAAAAACAAAAAAAAATAAGACTAGATGTGGATTATATAAATCAAGCTCAATTATCTCATTAACAATGTAGTCTAGTGACCTGCATAACAATTATTACAGATTTTTCAAGTAACACAAATACACTTTTTATTAATAATAGATTAAAATTTTGTTAAGTACTTGATCATTATCAATATTTGTGTTACAAACACTGTAAAATTAAAACTAGTTTGTGATTTTAGTATAGTAATTTTTCTTTCCTAACTTACTAAGATAGGCACTGAATAGAAGTGTCAGTATTTAAAAACAGCTGCTTTAAAAACAAGAGGTACATGGGTTTAAAAGGGGTATACAGTAGAAAAAGTTTGGGAACCACCGCTTTAAGAAAAGGTTCTCCCATATCATTAGTGCATGTGTTCTATTGTCTCACACGTTTTGCTCAAGAAGTACTTATAATTTATGAAAATTTTTCTTGGTCTAATGATAAACCCATTTTATCCTAATTTAGCAGAATTGGAGAATAACCCTCCAATGTTAATGATTAAAATATTTTATAGGGTATAAAATTGTGATAGAAATCATATATTTTAACATCACATTTTTCTTCTTTGGGACAGAGAATATCAATTTCTATAGCTTGTTTTATTGTTTTTCATTCAGTTCAAAAGACTTCTTGAGGACGTTTTCCATACCAGGCAGAGTGTTACTTGTTGCAGAAAAATATAGAAGTAAGTTACAGTCCCTGCCTTAATTGAAACAAATCATTTCAGCAATAGCTATATAAAGAAAGCCTAAGATTACAAGATAACTTGGTTTTCTGGGAGGTAGGTGGTCATATAAATTTCATAGCCATAGTAGGAAATAATTTAATTAATTTACATGGTTCTGTATGCATTGATTCAGATTCAAGTTCTTAATGGCATTCATATCCTAAGGATATGAGTACAGTTCCATTGTTAGCTTTTCCATTTATGACTTTTTTGTAGTGCAAGTTGATTAAAGAAAATATAATCCATATCTGACTGTCTAGTTTGGAGGATGCATTTCCAAAACTAGGAACACTGCCAGAATCAGTGCTATGTAATATTATTGTAGTCCAGTCATAGTGGAGCTGTATTCTCAGAATTATTTTGTCAAATTATCTTTCATTCTGTTTAAGACTCTGAAGTCATGACCTGCCTCCAGGATGAGTCTCTTCCAGCTACAATTGTTGATCAGCTTCCCAGGGCACAAGGAAGCTTAGGATGCCTTCATGATGTCAGAGGACGCACACCAATCCCTATGGGCTGGCTGGTCTTCACCATCTGTTTCCTCAAACCTCCTTATAGGCTGCTCCATGTAAAACTGACATTTTAATAACCAGCTTTTTAGGGTGCCCTTATTTATTTGGGTCATGTCTACCACTATCACTCGCACAGCTTTTGCTAGCCATTTTGAGAGAACACAAAATGAAGAGGGGTTGCCGTGGAATTAAGTGACATGTTATAGGAAAGATCTGATTCATGACAGAATGGTAGAATGTTCTTTGAATGAGAAAAACACTCAGAACATGTGAAAAGAATGTACTGTAATGAAAATACATTTATGTTTAAAGTATTAAAAGAACAGAAAGAATGGTAACAAATCAGCATTGCATGGAGGACAAAGTAAATGGGGTGTGTATATGTATTTTATTTGTATCCATAAATGAGAAAACTGACCACTACCCAAGAGTTCAGTCACTTTTTCTTCTACTTCTCACCAAATTCTGCAGTGGAGACATTATTTCCAAAGAAGCAACCCTAATAATTAGAGCAATTACAAAGCGTGGTCAAGATCATGATCTTAGCAGGTAAAAAAAAAAAAAACCAAGATTCAAACCCAGGCCTGTTCAATCCCCAAGGGCGAGCTTGTGCTTGTAGCCTGCAATGCTTCCCAGTTATTAGGAAATAATAACTATAAAATTAAATGATCCTGGGAACCACTTTGTGTGGGCTCCTCACACCATCAGTGCTTAACTAACGCTCACTGTTGTTTTATACTGTGTCACCATGCAACTAGAATTCCCTAGGGAATGAGAAATAACTATCCGAGTTAGCAGGATTACCATTACTAGTTGGTTTGTGTAGCCAGAGCTTCTCAAGGTGTGTAGAGTATTTAGAGCAGTACTTGCCACAATATACAGGGCATAAGAATAATCTGGGGATGTTCTTAAAATGTAGATTATGATTTGGGAGGTCTAGGAAAGGCCCCGAGATACGGCGTTTCTTACAAGGCTCGCAGATGATGCTGATGTTGGCGGTCCAAGGATCACACTTGGAGTAGCAAAAGCTTAAACACCTGCCTAGGAGTCACCGGGTGCAGTTACTTACAATGTAATTACTGTGCCAGTTACTGAATTAGAACACTTGAACACAAGTTTTGGAATCTTAATTCTGCACACAATGCCCAGTTTTTTGCAAACTAAAATTTAAGAATGATTTGTAGTCTAGAACTCAATCATTTCTGTCATACTATGCCATTGTGAGAGAACAGAAATTTTAACTATTGCTTTCATATGCTGATAAGATTTATATTTTGATTTGTTGGAAGATTTTTTTCCAGTCTTATCTTGCAACTCTTATAATGTGATTTTGTGAATCAAAGCTGTATGCATTAGTGGCTAGGTGGGGGTATCGCAGTATCTTCTGATTTATACTGTTTTGCTCAATGTTAAGAGTGAGGCTTCTGAATTTTTCCTACTCCTTCATACTCATATCTTTTCCTCTTCCTTAAGGGAGATAATTTCATAAAGAGATGAATCTGAGTCAACAGGATTTTTCTACCCTTTGTCCCTGATGTGAGCATTCACCCTCGAGTTTATGAGAGCTATCTGGGAAGTACCCGGCCATGCATTAATAATATGAAAAATAGAGGCATTTATGGCTGGAGTTTTTTCCAGACTGCCTTTATATATTACAGTTGACCTTTGAATAACATGGGTTTGGACTGTGTGGGTCCACTTGTATGTGGATTGTTTTTTCAATAAATACATATAATACTATAAATGTATTTTCCTCATGATTTTCTTAACATTTTCTTTTCTCTAGCCTACTTAAGAATATATAATAGTGTATAATACATATAATATACAAAATATGTATTAATTGATTGTGATGTTATTGATAAGGCTGCCGGTCAACAGTAGGCTATTACAAGTTAAGTTTCTGGGGAGTTTAAAGTTATAAATGAAATTTTGACTGTATAGAGGTGTTGGTGCCCCTACTCCTGGAATTGTTCAAGGTTCAATTGTAACTGTGTGTGTGTGTGTGTGTGTGTGTGTGTTCATGCAGAAGAGAAGAGACAAAATTTATCTTGCAGAAGATTAAACAATTCATGTATGGAGACATTAAAGCAGCCAGTATAGGCAAGTGGAGTTAATTCGTTAATTTATGAAGAAACTGAAAGGCCATGACATGAAATTTTCATTTAATTTGAGAAGCAGTTGAAACTATTATTTCAGAGAAGGAGATTAATTTAAGGCAATCATTGGTAAGAAGTATGGTTCTTATTATAAGATATTTTTATTATTGTTCTCACAGGTTAAAATCTTTTGTGTTACAGATAGCAGGATGATCGATGTCAGAAAAAGAGCTGTGAGAAAAAGAAGGGATTTAGAAAGGTATTATGCTTGAAATTAAAATTTTTCCTTTTCTTAGTTTAAGTCTGAAAAAGAAGCTATCTTTCTTTGAAATGCAATGGATCAGAAATGGCAGTAGTTGCTATTAATAGAAAAACATGAAAAACCAAACAAGGAGGGAGAATGCCAACTTTGTTGTCATAAGTAGGTTTCATCAACAATGGAAATGTTTAACAGAAATAACACTTCAGCAGAGAGAAGAAGGAAGTCAGCATGACATATATTTTGTTTCACATATTAAAAAGTTATGACCAGGAGAGGGAGGAGTTAAAGTTCAGATGGCAAAGAACTGCTAGAGGTGAAAATCTGCTGGAATGCATTTTAGTGGGAAGGTAACTGGATTAACATTTGATGAATTCTTGAAATATCAACTCAGGGAAGTAAGATTGAATAATCCACTCAGGGAAACCCCTGAGCTTAGGACACAGAATATTTTTCATCATAGGTTATCAAAACACTCCCATATGTGACTTCCCCTTGGAATATTCAATGCCAAACATCTCAATGGAAGGAACATAGGATTTGCAGGCCGACATTCCTGGGGGTGAAGCAAAGCTTTGGGAATTTTCCTCATCCTCGTAGACAAAATGGGGTCATAATAGCATCCTCATAAGATTTGTTTTGAGGATTAAATAAGATGATATGTGTGAAGTGCCAGGCTAGGTATCTCCTGCAGAGTATCTTCTCAAATAATGATAATTGCAGAATTAATCCCATTGAGAATGTGAATGTCCTTTTAATTTCAACATGTCCATTATTCCCAGTGTGTAAAATAGGACATTGAACTATTATTTTAAAAATTGGCAAGTTAAACAACAGAAATCCATGGTAAGATAGCATTCACTGCAATTTCTTTTAAAGATTTGTGAAATACAATCAACAACTACTTAGCAATTTATTTTTAATGAGAGAGCAGGATCTATAATGGAGTATTTTTCTTTCTTGGCCTTTGAAAATTTGCTGTTAACATATTTTACTGTAATATTGCAACTTTTGTTTTAAAAAGTCCCTTCTCTTAAGATGAAAATCAGCCAAGCAAAGTAAAGGTACAACATCCATGAACAGAACGCGATCTCTGGGATTGATATGCTTTTAGCTTCAAAACAAAAATCCCACTTCCTATTAAAATGTCTTGATGTACTGTGATGTAGTAATCCTCAATAGATATCTGAATCAAATGTCTGAGTTTGCTAATCTCTTCACTGTTTTCTGAGGGTTTTCTTCCTTTCTGCTGAAATAATAAATGGGTAAATAGTCATGTGTGAGATGCTTGCATCTTTAATATGCCAACACCTTCTGTCTTAGAGGCCTATTGTGCCAGATGGAATGTTTCGTAAACATTGTAACAGACAAATTACATTAGATACCCTGGCTAGCACAGTGACACACAGCACCTTGATATAACTCAATTCTGTCTGCGCCTATATCTCCAAACACTGCATTTTAAATCAGCAATAAGAGAGTACAAATTATCATCTCTGAACAAAATGATAAATCTGTCCGCTAGGTTTATAAAGCATTCAGCCTCTATTAATTCCTTCATAGCAATATTTATGATAAAGACCTTAGAATTACAAAGCAAAAGTATCCCCATCCCAAACCATTCTTAAAATGGAGTGTCTTTTTGTATGAGTATTTTAAGGATTATAAGAGGGAACAATGGAAATAAATTTGAATCCTCATTTTGGTATATGTAGCTGAACAAATAAATTAAAGTAGATTTTTTTTTTTTCTTTTTTTTATGTGGGTAGTTCCCTGGCTGGGAATCAAACCCAGGCCACAGCGCTGACAGTGCCGAAGCCTTAGCCACTACACCACCAGGGAACTTCCCTAAAGTAGACATTTTAAAAGGAAATTAGTAGCTTGAAGGTTGAAGAAAGGATAAATAGTTTCTATCGCAAGTTATAATGACTTTTTAGTACTTAAAGAAGAAATATGTTTGTTTTCATTATATAAATGGGAAGAGTAACTGAATACTTGGGTGTCATTAGCAACTAGATAGATGATAGATGAGAGATAGATAAATAGATAGATAGATAGATAGATAGATAGATAGATAGATAAGCAAACAAATGGGTGGGTAAGTAGATTGAGTTCGACCAAATCCTGTGATGTCAAGAATAGTATTTTTCAAGTTTAAATAATAAAATACCTTCCTACATAGTCTAAATGCTAAATTTAAGCAAGCATTTCTACTTTAAAAGCTTAACTATAGATGTTGTTTAGATTGGAATCAATATCTGCTGTTGCCAGCATTAAAGAAAATGATTTACTACATTAAAGAAAATGATTTACTACAGAGCTGAAGTTTTGACCACCCCCTTTTCTTCACGAAGACCTTCCTCTCCACGGCTGCCACCACTCTGGATTTCCAGGACACTTCTCTGACTGTGAAAGTCAGGGACTCACGGCAGGACTCCCCATGTCCCATTTAGGGGAGCGTCTATAAGAATCTGTTTTCATTCCAAGGCAAGGAGGTAATTATTTTTCCTCATGATGTGGCTTGCCTTTACAATTAGATTATTATGCAGTTTAGCAGAAATCAACAAAAGCTTAGGAAATGCCTCATGGATTCTTGGATTAAAATCATTGTCTTAATTGCGCTCTCCTTAATCTTATGGAGATAATGAAATTTATAGCTGCATGACTATAGAAAATGACAATTTTTTTTAACTAGTGCACTAAAATTACAATTTCAATGTGCTAGTGGTGATGAGTTATTTAAACTGTAAAGCAATGGTAAACTATGTAAATAAGAAATTATATAAATCATAATAAAAATTCCTAAAATTGTCTCCCTTTTAAAAAAGTAAGTTTTCAGTAAGCGTACAGTTGGAAATGTGTGATCAAAGAAAATCTATTATGCAAGTGAATCCAGCTATAATTTAGCAAAGTAACTTTTTTAAAAGCTCTTTTGATAAATCATGACAGTTATTTTTCCAAATTAATAGCTATTTAAGAAAAAAATATATATGATTAATTAAACTTTACTCATCATAATTTAGTGTGACCACCACTTAGAATACAGAAGCCTATCTGATTTTATTGATATTGGATCTCTTTTTTAAAATGTTTTCTACTATAAAATTAACACAATTAATGGAACATGAAAGAAAAATACCCATAATTTTAACAACCTAATGTATATTTTGTTGTATTTTATTGTGTCTTATTTTCTATTCAGCTTTTTTTAAATTCAAGCAGTGAGCCAATTTATACATAGATGTTTTTCTTACTTTCTGTTATAGTCAGTATTTTGAGCTTATTAGCCTTTGTAATACTCAATTTTAATAGTTGAGGAATATTCCATTATATAGTTTTCAATCATTTATTTATTATTGGACCTGGATATTTTCTTATCTATAGGTTTTCTGTTATTAGAATAGAATTACCACTTTAAAAATGGTTATAAGAAGTGAAACTAGATTAGAGGACACAATGGCGACTGGAGAGGAGGTCCCCAAAGCCTCTCCCAGAAAACACAATTGAACGGCCACCCAGGAGCCAAGAAAGAGGACCTAGGTGACAAAAAACGGCAGCTGAGACATCCATGCATTGCAAGTAAACACCTAAAGGTTTGAGAGAAAGGGGTGAGCGGGAGAGAGGGGAGGGAGCAAAAACGGATTGCAGCAGGACCCGATCACAGCTGACCATCCAGGAACAGTGCAGTGCAAGGGAAGGGAGAGGCCAAGAGGCGACAAGAGGAAAAGCCCTAGCAAAGCGGCAGAACAGTGGGAGTCCGTTGGGGAGCTAGGTTGGGGAACGGGAATTTGGAGCGGCGAGTTGGGGACAGACCTTGGGAGCCAGCCTCTGGAATTCTTGAGTGGTCGCAGGGCTGAGCGAGGACTCTGAACTGCAGAGACGACATCTTGGCTCTAGGCTCCCTTGGGACCCACAGCGCAGGCGCGCGCGGGGCTCCTGCACAGGGCTGCGGTTCCTGGTCCCGGCCGCTGCGGGGGCGAGCCGGCTGCCCCGTGACAACGCACAGCCCCTACACAGGTGGGGCTGCGGCTCCCGATCTGGCCCGCTGCGGAGGCGGACCGGCTGCCACGTAGGCATCACACAGCCCCTAGAAAGGGCTGCGGCTTCCGTCCCGGCCCACTACGGAGGTGGGCCATTTGCTGGCGCAGCGTGCGCGGCTCCTGCGCAGGGCTGCGGCTCCTATTCTGGGCACGCTGCGGAGGCGAGCCGGCTGCCTCCCTACCGCGGGGTCAGACCCACAGCTTTGGACTTGTGTGCACACCTGCTTGCACGCCCCTGGGTCCTAAAAGCAGTGCGAGCCCGCAGACTCTGCCCCAACATTTAGCCACAGAAGCAAGCCCGGGAAGAAAGGCAGATTTGATAGCATTCGCCCCAGCCAGGAGGAGCAGCCTTGGCCCGCATCACCCAGCTTCCCCAGCATAGGGCAGAAGGTGGAGCTGCCCCCGTGTGCCTTTTGTTGGCCTCTCCCCTTTCCTACAACCTTCCCAACCAACTAACTAACTACAGGAAGAAGAGGGACCATGATAGATGCGCACCACCTCCAAACGTAGCAGGAGACCAGAAACAAGAAATAAACAACCCCTCTCTCTTCCAAAACTTGCCCCCCCAGTATCACCTCGTGTCTGCCCTACAACAAGATACCGCAAAAGTACCAATCTGGGCTCCTGGGCACTGCTGAACATAATGCCCTCATGTCAAAGAGGAAGAACCCAGCAGACAGGATGAATTCCTTAAAAACTAAAACTCCTCGGAAAGAACAGGAAATTGATCAAGACAGCTTCTTAGACCTAGAAGTTTCCAAATTAAGTGACAGAGAATTTAAAGTAGCCATTCTAAAGGCTGTGAGAGAAATGAAAACATACTGGCAGAGCACCATGGCTGACATAAACAACATAAAAAAGGACATGAATGACATAAAAAAGGAACTTCATGAACAAAAGGAACAATTTAACAAAGAAACTCAAAACATAAGAAAGATTGAGATGGAAATGCAAGAGATAAATAATACAATAAAAGAAGTGAGAAATGAAATAACTGCCATAGGAAACAGGGCCAACCAGATGGAGGAAAGAATTAGTGATATCGAAGATCAGAACATGGAAACAGCTAAGAAAGAGGAAGAGAGGGAATACAGAAACAAAAGGATTGAAAGAACTCTACAAGAACTATCTGACTCCAGGAGACAAAACAACATCAGGATAATAGGAATAGAAGAAGGGGTAGAGCATTCTACAGAGAACATACTCAAACAAATAGTAGATGAGAAATTTCCAAACCTATGGAAAGATCTGGAACCCCAAGTTCAAGAAGAAAATAGGTCCCCTAGATACCTGGACCCTAACTGATCTTCTCCAAGACACATGGTCCTAAAGATGTCCAAAACTAAAGACAAAGAGACAATTCTCAAGGAAGCCAGAGAAAAAAGAACTATAACCTTTCGAGGAAAACCCATCAGACTGGCATCAGATTTCTCAGCAGAAACTCTGCAAGCCAGGAGGGAGTGGAATCCAATATTCAAAAATTTAAAAGAGAAGAACTTACAGCCAAGAATAAATTATCCAGCAAAATTATCTTTCAGATATGAAGGTGAAATAAAGACCTTCTCAGACACACAGAAGCTGAGGGAATTTGCCAGCACAAGGCAAGCACTCCAAGAAATACTGAAGGAGGCTCTTCAACCTGAAACAAAACATCAGGAAAAATGGAATAAAGTTGAGGCAACAAGAAAGAAACAAAAATAAAACAAAAACAAAGAAATAAGTAATGGCCACAGGAAATCCTCACATATCGATCATCACTCTAAATGTTAATGGACTGAACTCACCAATAAAAAGACACAGAGTAGCAGACTGGATTAAAAAACAGAACCCATCTGTATGCTGTCTCCAAGAAACACACCTCAGCTATAAGGACAAACACAGATTCAGAGTGAAAGAATGGGAAACAATACTTCAAGCAAATGGTAACCAGAGAAAAGCAGGAGTTGCTATACTGATATCTAATGAAATAAACTTCAGGTTAAAAAAGATAGTAAAAGACAAGGATGGACATTACATAATGATAAAAGGCACAATACAACAACAACAACAAGAAGACTTGACACTAATTAATATATATGCTCCCAACCAGGATGCACCAAAATATACAAAGAAACTACTAACAGATTTGAAAGGAGAAACTGATGAACACACAATCATTGTGGGAGACTTAAACACCCCACTAACAGCCATGGACAGATCATCCAAACAGAAAATAAATAAGGAAACAACAGCTCTAAACGACATATTACAGCAATTGGACATAATTGACATTTACAGGACACTTCATCCAGCAAAAAGAGACTACACCTTCTTTTCTAGTGCTCAAGGAACATTCTCAAGGATAGACCATATGCTGGGACACAAAAGTAGCCTCAGCAAATTCAAGAAAATCGAAATCATACCAAGTGTATTCTCAGATCACAAGGCTTTGAAATTGGAAATCAACTGTAAAAGGAAAGCAGAGAGAAACACATATACATGGAGGTTAAACAACAGCTTATTAAAAAAGGACTGGATAAAAGAACAAATAAAAGATGAGATTAAAAAATATATAGAAACTAATGACAATGAAAATACAACATACCAGAATTATTGGGACACAGTGAAAGCGGTAGTAAAAGGGAAATTTATATCACTACAGGCCTATCTTAAGAAACAAGAAAAATCACAAGTAAACATCTTAACATCCCATCTTAAAGAACTAGAAAAAGAAGAGCAGACAAAACCCAAAGTCAGCAGAAGAAAAGAAATAATAAATATTAAAGCAGAACTAAACCAATTAGAGAACAGAAGGACAATAGAAAACATTAATATTATGAAGAGCTGGTTCTTTGAGAAAGTCAACAAAATTGACAAACCCCTGGCTAAACTAATCAAAGGACAAAAGGAAAGGACACAAATATCCAAAATTAGAAATGAAAGGGGAGAAATTACCACTGATACCACAGAAATACAAAGGATTATAAGAAAATATTATGACGGACTTTATGCCACTAAATTTAACAATCTAGAAGAAATGGACAAGCTTCTAGAAACTTATAGCCTACCTAGATTGAACCAAGAAGAACTGGATAATCTAAATAGACCAATTGATAGTGAAGAGATTAAAACGACTATCCATAATCTCCCTAAAGGCAAAAACCCTGGACCAGATGGTTTCACCAATGAGTTTTACCAAGCATTCAAAGAAGAATTAACACCTATCCTCCTCAGACTCTTCCAAAAAATTGAAGAGGAAGCAATACTCCCTAACTCGTTCTATGAGCCCAACATTACTCTAATACCAAAGCCTGGCAAAGACAACACAAAGAAAGAAAACTATAGACCAATATCTCTGATGAACACAGATGCAAAAATTCTAAACAAAATATTAGCAAACAGAATACAACAATGCATCAAAAAGATCATACATCAAGATCAAGTGGGATTCATCCCAGGAGCACAAGGATGGTTTAACATATGAAAATCAATCAATGTGATACACCACATAAACAAAATAAAAAATAAAGACCATATGATCATTTCAATTGATGCAGAAAAAGCTTTCGACAAGATACAGCATCCATTTATGATCAAAACACTAAATAAAATAGGTATAGAAGGAAAGTGTCTCAGCATAATAAAGGCCATATATGACAAGCCCTCAGCTAACATCATACTGAATGGGGAAAAGCTGAAGCCTATTCCGCTAAAATCAGGAACAAGACAGGGATGTCCCCTGTCACCACTGCTATTTAATATAGTACTGGAAGTTCTAGCCACAGCAATCAGGCCAGAGAAAGGAATAAAAGGTATCCAAATTGGGAAAGAAGAGGTCAAATTGTCACTATGTGCGGATGACATGATCCTTTATATAAAAAATTCCAAAGATTCCACCAGGAAACTATTAGAAACAATAAACGAATATAGTAGAGTCTCAGGATACAAAATCAATGTACAAAAATCAACAGCATTCCTATATACAAACAACGAATCCACAGCAAAAGAAATGAGGAAGTCAATACCCTCTGCTATCACAACAAAAAGAATGAAATACCTGGAATTAACTTAATG
>PVJL010005861.1:58358-101537 GCA_004026885.1 Lyroderma lyra
ACTTTAAGAGGTGGAAAAATATCCCCTGTTCATGGATAGGAAGACTTAACATTGTTAAAATGGCCATTCTGCCCAAAGCAATCTACAGATTTAATGCAATACCCATCAAAATCCCACAATCATACTTTCGTGAAATAGATAAAAGAATTAGTAAATTTATATGGAACCATAAAAGACCTCGAATTGCCAAAGCAATACTTCATAAAAAGATTAAGGCTGGTAGCATTACATTCCCTGACTTCAATTCATATTACAAAGCATCAATAGTCAAAACAGCTTGGTACTGGCAGAAGAACAGAAATATAGACTAATGGAATAGAACTGAAAACCCAGAAATAAACCCACAAATTTATGGACAAATAATTTTCGATAAAGGAGCAAAAAATATACAATGGGGAAAAGACAGCCTCTTTAGTAGGTGGTGTTGGGAAAACTGGAAAAACATATGCAAAAGAATGAACTTGAGCTGTGAACTCTCTCCATATACAAAAATTAACTCGAAATGGATTAAAGACCTTCATATCAGACCTGCAACAGTATAAACTGTATAAAAGAAAACATTGGTACTAAACTTATAGACCTAGGACTCAAGGAGGACTTCATGAACCTGACCTCAAAGGCAAGCGAAGTAAAAGCACAAATAAATGAATGGGATTATATCAAACTAAAAAGCTTCTGCACAGCAAAAGAAACCATCAACAAGGCAAAGAGACAGCCAACTGAATGGGAGAAAATGTTTGCAAATAACGCATCAGATAAGGGTCTAATATCTAAAATATATAAAGAACTAGTAAGACTTAACAACAAAAAAACAAACAACCCAATTGAAAAGTGGGCAGAAGAACTAAACAGACACTTCTCCCACGAAGAAATACAAATGGCCAACAGACAAGTGAAAAAATGCTCATCCTCATTAGCTATCAGGGAAATGCAAATCAAAACCACAATGAGATACCACCTCACACCTGTGAGAATGGCTGTTATCAACAAGACAAGGAATAACAAGTGCTGGAGAGGGTGTGGAGAGAAAGGAACTCTGGTACACTGCTGGTGGGAGTGCAAACTGGTACAACCACTGTGGAAGGTGGTGTGGAGGTTCCCCAGAAAATTGGGAATGGAGTTACCATTTGACCCAGCAATCCCCCTTCTGGGGATCTACCCAAAAGACTTGAAAACCTTTGTCCGCAAAGACTTATGTACCCCAATGTTCATCGCAGTGCTGTTCACAGTGGCCAAAACATGGAAACAACCAAAGTGCCCTGTGACAGACGACTGGATAAAGAAGCTGTGGTACATATACACAATGGAATATTACTCAGCTGTAAGAAAAGATGAAATATTGCCATTTGTGACAAAATGGATGGACCTGGAGATCATCACGCTTAGTGAAATAAGCCAGACGGAAAAAATAAGGAACTGTATGACTTCACTCGTATGCGGAATATAAAACTGAAAGCAACAAAGAGAAAAGAAATGAACAAACAAACAAATAACCCATGGACACAATCAATAGTTTAATGTTTATTTGGGGATGAGTGGGTTAGGGAGGGGAGAAAGGGAAGGGGGTGGGAGAAGAGGGAGGGGAAGCTAAATATAAGGTGATGGAAAGAGAACTCACACTGGGTGGTGAACTTATTATACATCAAGTTGACAATGCACTATAGAATTGTATGCCTGAAACCTATGTAATCCTTGCTAACAGATGTCACCCCAATAAGTCTAACAATAAAAATGAATTAAAAAATAAATAAATAAATAAGTAAAAAAACAAAAGGAAACTAAATAAAAATTGACTGTATAATGTTAAAAAAAGAAGTGAAACTATTAAATGAAGCACAAAACTTGAAATTTTCTTACTTTTTGGGTATACTTATTTTTTGTTAGACCTTGAGAAAGAGATACGTAGCATACATTTTTAAAATACATTAGTGAATGGGTAATATTACTGCTGAGGTGTTTTTCTCTGTTCTAAAGGTATTCCCATAAAAGTTTATAGAAACTCTGGAGTCACAGGGAACTGAATTGGACTCCTCTTCTTACCTGTGATCCATGGCTAACAGCTTACATTTTCTTGGCCTTGGTGTTAACAAGTGTACAAAAGTACAGTATTAGTGTTTAACTTTAGTGGGTCTTTGTTTGATTACCAAACAAGAAATTGCATGAAAAATACTTAGGACAGTCTCTAACAAGTTGTAGGTCTCAATCAATGTTATCAATTCCCTAAAAATCGAAGCTGATGTTGAATGGTAATATCTACTTAGTCTCTCAATAAAGAAATTTATTGTCACATGTATAAAAATATTTATCACATGATTATTTAATTAATATAATTCAGCTAAACTATATTGAAAAACTATATGTGCCGAGCTTTTTGCCCCTGGAATTGGCCAGTAATTTGGGCATCATGTAAATAAACTCACTCTCTAGACATCTGTATGGATTGATTGAATTGGCCAGATAATCAATCTGAATTGGTTTTTGAGACAGTATTTATCAAATAGATGTGTCTCTGAATGGCATGGGTAGCTGTGGGCATTTACATCTGACACTCGCACAACGACATGAGGATGTAACGTGCTCTCTTGTCAAGCTTTAATTTGGCAAGGATGTGCTGCCTCTGAAAGCCAGGGTGTGACAGCTGTCCGAGGAGCCACACAGTGTGAGGGAGGAATTACACAGCTGCAAAGACAGGGCTCAGCTCTGTCATTACCATTATCATCATTTACTGTTTATCAGGGTGTCCACAATGTCTCTTGTGCTTTCCAGGCTGCATGTATCACTATGCCTTAGAAGACAGAAACAGATGAAAGTCAGCCTGTCCCAAAGATGAAACATACATCCAAGGTACATGCAATACCTAGAAATATGCCACTTATTTCTGAGTCTTGAGATTGTACATGCTGGGGGGGAACTCCCCCACCTGCCTAACAGGGCTTCAAAAGGAGGAGCCACAAAGGTGAAATTTGAAAATCTTTTTAAGCACGGATCCTACTAAAATAAGGTTAAACTTTATTTTCAGGATATGGCCTCTCTCTCTTTCCCCCCCAGAGATGAGGTGAAAAAAGTCAATGCCACATTTAAGATGTTAAATCACTGTAAGAACCACGCCTTTCTGGGAGGTTACTGTAGAGTCATAGCAAACAGTCTTCACTGAAGCAAAGATTTCTATTTTGATGTGAGTCAATACTGTCATACATTTTTAATTTGATTGTATACATTTGCTCTAATTGTTTATTAATGTTTTATTATAAAATTAAAGAGAATGTCTGGAAAATATAAAATGTATAAAGAATATAATAATAGCTAATTCTTTAAATCTACCATGGTTAACATTTTGAGTACTACACTTTTATTGTCATTTTTCCATGTGAAAAAAGACTTTCCTTCTGAAACATTAAAAATTTTTATTGTAAAATATAAGTCCTTTCTCATTAAATATTCTAACAAATGATTTCTATTATTTTTAATAGCTAGTTAATAAGAAATTCTTTATGATAGATAACTAGAAATTACCTTCCTTGAACCAAAAAGTATTTTAAGTTTTGATGGATATCACCCAATTCTTAACACACACACACACACACACACACACACACTCTAAATATTCACTCCCAGAAGTAATATATGAAAATTTCCATGTAGTTGTGCCCTTGCCAAGCCTGAATATTGGTTAAAGTTTGATTATTTATTTTTATTATGAATCGCAATTCCCTGATAATTTCCTGTTTGCTAATTAGCTTTACCCAAAGGAAAAGTAAACTTCCTCATATATTAAAGGGGGGAAGGGTAGTTTCACAACCGTGAAGGAGGCTTCTGCCTTCCCACCGAACCTGAGAGATAAGGGCATGATCTCCCTTGATGGTTACATGTCAAAGAAATAGCTCCAAGGTTCTTGAAAAAGACATTCCTGTATTGGTGAATTGTAGTTAATTTTGCTCAACTTCATCTCTTATTGCAGTAGTAGCTACCTATTCCCTACCCCCAGTCATGCCAGGTAATTGCACGTGTTCTATGCACACAGCTTGAGGGAATCAGGATGGGCAAAATGCACCCTGTCTTCCAAATATTGGTGATCAGTGCTTTGGTTGCTGACTGCTGCTTCTGATCACAGAGGTGCAGACACAAAGGCTGTGGCTATAGTTGCACCTCCTCTTCCCTGCCTCATTGCAAGGCCTTTCATCTCCCACCGACGTCACTTCCGGGGGGATATAAGGGGCCAGCGCCCTTCCTCCTTTTTCATTTTTCTATTATTCCCATTTTGGAAGCTAGGCATCAAGGACTAGAACATTGAAAAACAACTGCATATATGGGAAAAGTTAGAAAGTGGTCATTCATTCCCAGGGAAAGGGAGTATGGTGGTTCCTCAAAAAGTTAAAAATAGAATTACCATGTAGTTCAGCAATTCCACTGTTGGTTATACACCCCAAAATTTAAAGTAGGTTCTCTAGGAGATATTTGTATATTCACATTCATAACAACATTTTTCACAATAGCTAAAATGTGGAAACAATCTAAGTGTCCATCAATGAATGAATGAGCAAAACGTGCCATAGGCATGCAATTAAATATTATTCAGCCTTAGTAAGACAGTGCACTCTGACATATGCTATAACATGGGTGAATCATAAGGACATTATGCTAAGTGAAACAAGCCAGTCACAAAAAGACAAATACTGTGTGACTTCACTTACATAAGATGCCTTGAGTAGTCAAAACAGGAGACACAGCATGTAGAATGGTGATTCATCGGAGGCTGGAGGCAGGAAATGGGAAGTTACTTTTTAATGGGGATAGAGTTTAATTTTTACAAGATGAAAGGAGTTATGGAGTTGGATGGTGGTGGTGGTTGAACATTATAAATGTGTTTAATAACACTAAATGATACACTTAAAATGGTTAAGATGGTAAATTGTATGTGCATTTTATCACAATAAAAAATGATGGAAAAATATACATATATCTCAAAGGAGCAGAGACAAAAAAATTTACAAATTTTCTAAAGAAAATGCTCTAAGAAAGGCAGGTCAGGGCCTGGAGCCAGGCAGAAGCGGAGGGAAATGCTAAGGAGGCCACCTCGATCACAGGATATCAGTCACTTGAAATACATATTGCACATATTTTGTCTAGGTCTGCCACTTTACATTTTAACTTTATGTGCTTCCCCTCCAGAAGAATTTTAATTTATATGGAGTAATTAAATATTTTGTGATTCGTGTGAGTTTTAGAAGGCTCATCCTAGTCTAAGTTTAAAAACATTTTTCTCTATTTTCTAATGTGATTTTGGGGTGGTGGTGGTGTACTGGTCTTTAATTTACCTGAACTGATTTTTAGAAACTAAAATTTTCTCCAGATTTTATAACTAAGCATCCTAATACCACTTACTTAACAGTCCATCCCGTCTTCTCAAAGTGTTAAGAGCAGCTTTATTTTATACAATGCTTTGTTTATTTGTGGGGCGACTACAGAATCCACTCTAGTCCACCCGTCTATTTGTTTGTAGTTCATGGATAGAGAAGCCAAGCATGTGAAGACCAGTGAGAAGCGTGTTCTCAGCTACAAAAACAGTAATTGTGGAAGTCCTGGACTGAGAAAGATCTCATTTCTTAAGAATAAATAGGAGGTCGGTACGTCTAGAGTGTAGCAAGTCAAGAGGAGAATGGAGCAGCCGGAGATGCAGAGGATGGGCAGGGCCGGACCGTGCACAGCACCGCAGGACCGTGCAGAGCACCACAGTTGTGGCCGGCTGGTTGGGCCGCTGCCTTGTGAACCTCGTCAGGAGGGTGGTTCTCCGCTGCTGCTCTGGAGAAGACTGGCGATAAGTAGGGCCTGTGACTTTTCCAGGCCCATCAGGCTTGCAATGGCTTAAGGAGGAAGTCTATTAGATGCCAGGTAAATCTCAGAGAAGTAAGTGGGGAGGAAGGGAGAAGGAGTCCTATCCAAACTCTTGGTCACTCAGATTCCGCAGAGGCTCTCCCAGACGCAGCTGCTGAAGTGACAGTGGTGAGAGCGTGTCCCCGGATCCTGGGTCTGCTCGCCGTGGCGCTCCTGGATCCCGGATCCTGGGTCTGCTCGTGGTGGCGTTCCCAGATCTCGGATCCCGGGTCTGCTCGCGGTGGCCCTCCCGGATCCCGGGTCCGCTCACCGTGGCGTTCCCGGATCCCGGATCCCGGGTCCGCTCGCCATCTTCAGATCTCACTGTCGGCTCGCTCGCACTTCCTCCCTGCAGCATCTCTCCTAAATTCACCAGCTAACAAAACACACTGCTCTCCCAGGGAAACGAAGCTCCACTCTGTTCTGACACCTCACTAAACCGTGAGCCTTGGGATGTGTCTTAGGTGCCCGGTGACCCCAGCACACAAGGACGCCTGAGGAGGAGACAGAGTTCATCGGGAACCGTCAAAGTAACACACGTGATTTCCTGAAGTTTCAATATGCAATGACATTAAAAACCTCTGTGTTACAGTATTTTCCTTCTTTCAAGTGGCTTTCAATACTAATGCAATTTATGAATATTTAAGGATGTGTGCTTGCACCATGGACTGCATGTGAATAACTGAAAAACAGAATGTCAAAAGCCTTTGGTGCTTCGGAAAGGGGGAGCTGGTCCTATATGCTCACAGGTAAATGCTTAAAGCTTTAAAGATAATGGTAACAATACCTTACATTTTAAAATGTACACATGCATGATCACATATACTATCACATTTGAATCTCATAACATCCTTAGAGGTTCAGTTGTTACTATCCTCACTTTACAAATTCAAAAAGAAAAAATTACTTTCTTAATGACATATACAGGCATTGAAGGTGAATCTCAAACCCAATTTTTCTGACTTTGTGATTGTAGCTATTTCAAGTATACTATTCAATCCTTCTGTTTAACTAGGGAAGTAGTAATATTGTCACCATGTTCTTTAAATTTTCTTAAAGGCTAATATTAGGAAAATGAATAATTAGCTCATTATTATAAAACCCAAAATCATTGTTACTTCTTAGTCATGAAGGCAGAAATTGTACTAACAGAACCTTGAACTAATGAATAACCTTTTATCATGAATTATAATGTAACACCTGTAACATTTAGCTGTAATAATATTTTAATTTAGCAGAGCTTTCTAAGGTAATATTAGCAACTTATCTGAAAATCAAACAGAAAGAAATATTGAAAAAAATCTTAATGGAAATCATTTCACAGGTGACCTATACTCTCAGAATACGTATAGGTAAAAGAAAAATTATTTTATTTCCCCATTTAAGAAATGACAGAAGACAACTTTGGCCCAAGTTAATCTTGCGAAGCTGCTGATGACTCCATCAGATACGTTTTTATAATCTATGTGTTCATTCTTCTCCCTCTTGTGATCCTTCTTCCCCATTTCTCTCACCTCATGGGTGTGTTTCCATGACAGGGCTCGTCCAGACACAGGAGTGTTCCCTACCAATATGCATTCTGGAGTGCTCTTTATTGTATTTTGAAGATGGTATCAGCTCTGGGGGAAAAAAGGAAAAAACAACACAAGAATCTCTTCAGTCTTAAGCTAAATTTCCAGGCAACAAGTGCTACCCCTAACCGTGTCATTGGACCACATATTAACACATTCTGTTATACAGTAGGCACTAGTTAGTATACATAAAATAATGACAATTCCTTTTGAGTATTAAAATGATAAGAACTGCTTGAGCACTCTGGAGATGGAAACTTGTTGCCTTAAGTGGTTAGACTGTATACTCTTAATTCATAGTTGTTTTTATTTTCTGTCCAAAACTCTTCAGAAACATGGGTCATTTGATTTTCTTACAGCAATTTAGGGAGAATAACACTTGGCATATAGTTAACAACTCACAGGGATACCAAATATATATTTGTGAGAAAAAATACTCTTTCCGAGTTCAATAGATAATTTTCAGCATGCAAAACCACTCTGACAAAGTGAGTTGGGTAAATTGGCTATTTCAGGTCAGCTTGGCTGCCCTTGATGTCGTATTGAATGCAGAACAATGTTATAATAACACTGTATTTTACATCTACCATCTCATGCACTGTAAAGGAAGTCCCCCGGGTGCTACACACGATTAATAGCATGAAAAAGTTGGTGTATAATAAACTCACAAATAATTTAGCCATTCCAAGTAGATTTAGAATATACCTTTTAGTGTGGAAATAACATACCAAAACAAAACAAATCTCGAATGAGATTTTATATACACACACACACACACACACACACACATACACACACATACATATACACACATACACACATATACACACACACACATACACACACACACACACACACACACACACACACACATTTAAACCTAAAGAAAAAGAAGTTGACTGCAATAGCAATGTGTCTCCTCATTGTCAGGATTGCACATTTCTCTTTAGCGATCGGACAGATAGATTCCTCTTGATTCTTTACTTTTTTTCTCTTTTTCTGATTTTAGCTGTGGTTCTGAAGCTCTTTGCTAGGAATTCAATGGCCAGATTAAGAATCCAGATAAACTACAGTCCCTGTTTTAATTAAGATTACGAGACAGCCATGGGAGTTCTTTAAAAATAAATTACAGTCCATTTTCCACAAAAGAGAATCAGGAAATTAGAGGACAATGAGAAAGATAGAAAAGTAAAGGGCATGAGAAAATGCATTGGATGGTACCATTGATTGTTACTCAAAATTAATTTGTTCTTTGTTGTGAACCTTTTCATCAGGAGAATCTCCATCAAGTGTAACATGATGTTTCCGATGAATGTCCTCAAGGCAAGAGGAGGAAAAACTTCTCTCTGTGTCGCAGCAAATGCTAACCCTGAAATTGAACAGGACCGATCAATTCAAGTCCAAACAATAACATTTAAACAAATAATAAGAAAGACTCCAGGTCAAAGAATGATATAATTAAAAGTCAGGCTCTAGAGAACTGAGAAGGTTTGAGGTTAAAAAGAGATTCAGTTTCAATAAAAAGAAACCTGTCGGAAAGTATAACCGTATTTCAAAATAATTCACTTTTAGAGAAAAATACTAAAATACTAGTACTTTATTTATTTATTTTTTTGCACGTTCCATTCAGAATGGAATATTGAACCTGAGTGTAGAGTATGGCATGGGCAGCTTGGGAGGATTGTCATTACAACTGTTTTGATTGTCTTTGTTGTGATTACTTGCAAGATCTCAGAGGGCAGATGGTTTTATCTCTGTTCTGTTTTGTTTTTTCAGAGAAGGAAATGGACAGAGACATCCAATAATATGTACCCAAGTGGTAAACACAGAAACAATGTTTTTTTGAGTCCTTGTCAAACATGAATTTCTATAAAACATGTGTTTTCAATAAAGCAAATACAACATATTACTTTCATTAAATAGTCTGTGACTGAATACCAAAATCAATTTAAACTGTATGATTACTAAACTTTGGTCCTTAGTTTTAAGATTTGGGGTTGACATGTTTCTGTGGACCTCCTTGAGTGATTATGTCTGTAATATCGTAGAAGTTATTTTTTAGTTGTAATTTTGAAATGATTTTAGACTTTAAAATAATTGTAAAAATAGTACACAGAATCCCTTAGGTGCTTTACCTACACTCTCTAAATGTTAAAATTTTACATAACTACAATTCAATGATCAAAATAAGGAAATTCACTTTGATACAATGTTAATACTTAAATGTACAGACCAATTTTGCCAATTAACCCACAAATGCGCTTGCATTGATCCAGGATCCAATGTGGGACGAGGGTGCATTTTGTTGCTGTGACTTTTTATTTTCCTTTATTTAGAAATGTTTTCTCATTGACCTTTGCATTTCATAACCTTGATACTTTGCAAGAGTACTGGATAGTTAATTTATATGTGTCTTAGTTTGACTTAGTCTGATTGACGTTTTCTCATGAATGTATTTTAGGTAAGAATACCACAGAACGGATGCTGTGCCATCTCAGTGCATCATGACCATCTCAGGCTTATGTCGTCTGTGTGTCTTATTGCTGGCGAACTTAAGGTGGTCTCTGCCACAGTTTCCATTGCTAAGTTACTATTTTTCCCTTTGTAATCAGTGAGTATCATTTGGGGAGATGCTTTGAAACTATGTAAATATCTTGTTTCTCATCAGACTTTTACTTAACATCCACAGATGATTCTTGACAGAAACAATTATTATATTTCTTTCATTCCTTCTAACTTTATTAGTTGGAATTCTGCTTTAGGTAAGAACTATCCCCTCTTTGCCTAGCCTTTCTTTGAATTTTTTAAATTCATATGAACTCATGGCTTCTTATTTTTCTCTGTGGGGAAATCCAGTACTATCATTTATTTTCTTTTTCAACATTTTTCCTCTGGAACAATTTCGAAAATTAATCTGTTAGAAATGGCAAAACAAAACAACACAAAGCCAAACAGACTATGAAGTAAATTGGTATGAGCTAGTAAGGTTCCTTTTAGGGCTAAACTTCTCTGCTATAGATGTTCCCACACGTGGAAAAGTGCCTGAAGTAGAATTTGCTACTGTGTCTTTCTTTGCCTGAGTTATATTCATGAAATGAACCCAGAGACCATTACTGGGTTTGAAAAATGGTTTTTCTGAGCTGAAGTCTGATGATCTGCCCTTAAACTAAATCCATGGGCTCAGCTAGCCAGTTGCTTTGCTCTACTTTCAACCCTGCCTCAGGCTGTCACTCAGATCCCTTCACAAATTCATTCCTTACAAACCTGAGAAACCCCAAACACAAAAAGTTCTTTTAGCATTAGGTTTCTAATTTATCAACATAACAACATCACCATTCCTGACTCAGGTGTCCTTTCATGATGCACAGGCTGCTTTTTGCATTCTCCTTGGTGTAGATCCTGAGACAAGGATTCATTTGTAAGTGGTATTTTGGGGAAGTCCAGATAACACAGGTAGAGGTGTCATAAAAGAAATGGAAAACAGCCAAAGGAAGGTATGCTCTTAAGCCAGTTGTCATGTTGTACAACTTCAACTAAATCTTCCTTGGACTCTGGGAATTGATACAAAACACACACATTATAATTAGCCAACTTGAAGAATTAGGCAACAGGAATATTTATACATTAATTCTGGTGAACCAGTGGTTGAGAGTTGCTGCCAGAGGTATTAATTCCTTAGGAGTCCATCCGTTCCCTGTGTGCACAGATACATGAGCACACAGGCAGTGGGGTTTTGTCACAGTTCTAGCAACAGCAGCAATAGCAACAAAAAGCCAGTATCTGCAGAGCTCCAGGCACTGGGTGTTGGGTATCGGCCAGAAGATACTTAAAGATTACTAGAGTTTCTGCTACCCAAATCCTTTCGCACATTTTATTTAATGCTCAAAAAGAATCATGCCAAGTAGGTAGAATAGATGTTATCTTCCCTTTATAAATTAAGTAGCTAAAGTTTGGAGAACTCAAGTGACAGGCTTAAGGTCACGTACTATAATGTATATATATCAAGGACAGGGCTAGACAATTATAAGGAGAGCATACAGTCTTCACTTCCCTTTTCTAGAGCTGGTTGATGCTTACAGGGAAAAGATTTCATCCTCAATTTTCTAAAGTGAACCCCTTAGCCACAGGAAGTCTTCAGACTTACTTCAAAGTGCAAAATAGCATGAACCATCTCCATTTCTTAGTGATTCACATTTGACTGCTCTGCTCAGTTGATATCACTGAGTAATGGCCTACATTTTATTTCTTGCTGTTTTACCTGCACACTAGGCAGATTCTATTAAAGTCCTAATGTGCCAAAGCAAAATAAATGGCTGATGAGGAGATAGGTACATTCAGCCCAAGGTTTCCTTAGAGTCATCCACCATGAGATACAGTCAAACTAATTCCTTGAATTAAAAAAAAAAAGGACATGCTTGAACTAATTCAGAACTGAAAGAAATGGAGTTTTCTGTATTTTTAATAGAGATAAATGCAATTACAGATTTAAGAAACATGAACAGAATTGTTAGGCAGTCAAAATGTTCTAATAAGAATATTAATTTATTCATTTATTTACTCAACTCAGCAGTTGTAGTTGATCTATTGAATTCCTATTACGTGCCTGACTCCGTGTTAAGCACCAACTATAAAAATACATGTCATTGCCCGGCCTTTCTTCTATAGAACTCACACACTGGAAATTGTGGATTGCAAGGAACTTTCTTGGAAGTTGGAAACATTCATGATGCAAGATGAGCTAGTCTACAATGGAATACAGGGAGGTAGAAAATTAAGCTGGAATGATAGGTTGGGTTCAGATTGTGAAGGGCTTTGAAGGTGACGGCAGGGATTTTCGATCATTTTAGGTGACAATGTATCACTGCATTTTACTTTAAAGCAGTGGGATGACTCAAGAAAGTGAAGAAAATGATGTCCTCTTCAAATAAGTAAGCAGCTGGTTCTTAAATACCATTTTCTACTTCAAAAAATTTTATATTATTAAAAATGACCTGTTTTGATTATATGGGCCATTTTACCATAATTTTTTGGTAACATTCTCTTGTTTGTTTTCTTAGTGGGCATATTTTTTCTTACTGGTATTTCATCCATGACTCTGGCCCTCTTACAGAGAGCATTAAATAAAAAAAAAAATTTCTGTTGATACATGTGGGAAAATATTATAGTCTATGGGTATTTTTATTGCTTTGTCTTTTATAGAAGTTTTTCAAGGGAAACTTATGAGTATGTATCTAAAGAATAATTCTCCTATTTTCTTGGTTTAGTGCAGCAATAAAAAAATTAGGAGATGATAATAGCTAAGAGGAATAGCAGCATCAAGAACATATAATTATTGAGATTTTCTTATGCTTCAGGCACTGTGCTAGGCTCTACAGATACAACCCTGAGTAACATGTGTAGATCAATTCCCATCTTAACCTGAAAATTGGGAAGATGGGAGGCAGAGCTGCATCATGGGAAATGTATGAGATTTGGAGACAAAGACATTTGGATGCCACATTAAGACTGAGAAAAGTGCTTGACTCTTCTTAATTCCTCACTTACACAAGGGAGATAAGACAACCAACTCTTTGTAACTCCCAATCCCTATCCATCTCTTTACACATTATTCAAGTATTTATCTATTCTTGGAAATGTATGACATGTTTCTATGTTTGTTGACTTTCTCTCCCAATAAAATACAATTTCCATCAAGACAGAGATATTATCAGTCTTGGCTACTGTGGTAGACATAGTAATTGTCCCTCAAATATGTCTATGTCTTAATCTCTAGAAACTAAGTATGTTATATTTCATGGTGGAGGGGAATTAAGGTAGATTGAATTAAGTCTGCTAATCAGCTGCCTTTAAGACAGGGAATTTATCAGGAATATTGTGGTCTTTAAATAGAAGACCAAAGTGATGGCAATATGAAAATTGAGGCCAGCATTGCTGACTTTGAAGATCAAGGAATGGGTACACAAACAAGGAATATGGGGGACTTGCAGTAGCTACAAATCGTAAAGAAATAGATTTTCCTCTAGAATCTTCAGTAGGAACACAGACCTGCTGACACTTCAATCCAGTGAGAGCCATTTTGGACTTCTGACTTACAAAGATGTATAATAAATTTTTGTTGCTTTAAACCACTAAATTTGTGGCAATTTGTTACAGCAGCAATAGGAAACTTATATTTCTGATCAGGAATTATTTTTCCTCTATGACTCTGTCACTAGTACCAAGAACAATGACTGTACTATACCAACATCTAAATATCTGTGTATGTGTGTGCATGTGTGTTTTATAAATTAATGAAGAAATGCACAATCAATCGGAATATAATAATGCCATGAATTAAGAGGGCACAGACAGTTACAAGTAGGAATAAAACACACACAGACATGTACATAACAAGGCTAAGCATCAAAGAGTTTTCATGTAAAAATATGTAATTAAAATTATATCCAATATTTTACATATTACATATAAAAAGATACATACTACTCTATGGAAAGCATCTTAGTGCTTTGGTTTAGGAACACAAAACTTTACGTAACATTTCTGTTGAGGAAACAGGATTGGAAGACCTTCTGATAAGCTAAGTACTATCACATGCTTTTTATCAATTACTGCGTACTAAACTCTTCTGGTTTTTAGTGTTACATAAAAAAAGCCTAGGCAACCTCATTGGGAAAAGAAGTAAAAGAAGTGTAGTACTTTTCAAGGAGTACAGCAATGGTCATTAGACACAATACTATCTTGATATTGGTATTTTTTTGGTAGCAATAAATTCTCAGCATCACTGTCATTCTCTTCTCTCTTTTTCTTAAAAAGATTTTGATTATTACATAATCATGTTACAGTATTCAAATTCATTTTATTTAGACCATCAGTTCCCAAGTGTTGGTATGCATACCCCCACAAACACATGGTGGGCTGTTCAGGGGAAGGTAAAAAATAATCAGTAACAGTGAAAAAAACAAGTAAAGTAAAAAAAAATGCAAAATGTTAGTTATGAAATAATAAATGTTAAGTTTGAATCACTGTTAATGGAGACACTTCAAAATTAGATCAAATTAACGAATGATGATTGGTGAGAGCATGGGTATGAACCCTTCCCCCAAACCACTCTTCTACCAATCATTATGCCCAGTTTCAGAACAATCATTTGCAAGTTTCTAGAACTTCCTCAAACATATAAATACATCATAGCCAGACTGTTTGATCGGTTTAGTTACTGAGTAAAAGTAAGTGCATTGTCTTTAATCCTGCTTGATTCTTCTCAAGTAATATTTTTATTTAATCTTTAAATACTTGATCATCATTCTTAATATTTAACTGCATTATTAATATTGTAAAATTAAATCTGTTGTTTGTACTTTTATAGTAATTGTTTTTCCTATTTCCACTATTTCACATTAAGATAGTCACTAAACAAAAGTGTCAGTATTTAACAAAAAATACTGTTTTAAAAATGAGGGGTACCATTTATAGAAATGGGTTTAAAAGAGGTACACAAGTGGAAAAGGTTGAGAACCATTGCTATAGACTAACCATCAAGCCAATCACTAAACTATTTACCTTACCTTACAGCTATACGATAAGGTAGGTAGAAAATAAATAAATGTAGGGACAGATG
The DNA here is from genome assembly GCA_004026885.1 of Lyroderma lyra. Lineage (NCBI taxonomy): Eukaryota > Metazoa > Chordata > Mammalia > Chiroptera > Megadermatidae > Lyroderma > Lyroderma lyra. The sequence continues at coordinate 73,419 of PVJL010005861.1, forward strand.
AGACTGTAGCATCTTTTTTATGCCATAAAATAAGAGATCACTCAACGAATGATGAGAATATGTTAAAAATACTCTTGAGCTAGTTTGAGGGGGCTAAAAGTGGTTAAATCTGGGAAAATCAGAAGATAAAAATAAATTATATTAAAAGATTATAATCTATTGAGTAAAATAAAAAACATGAGTTCAAAGAGATATAAGTAAATAAATAAGAGGAGAAAGAAAATCTTTTTCATTAAAAAAAATCAACTGGTCAACAGAATGGATGATGGAGTTGATCATCCATGGATGTTTAAGTTAGTGAGTGAAAGTTTGACAGGGAATAAGATACATAGTATCAAAGTATTTCCCCAAAGATTACTAATAACTACAAAGGAAAAAAATAATAGTATTAGAGTGAAAAAAACTCAGCAGAAACCATTTAAACAAGTAACTAAAGATAACACTAGTTTGGGGAATAAATCACTATCATGTACCTCCTAAGATGCATTGAGAGGGACACACTTCATGTCTGGTGGATTACTGCCAAAAATATATACAACTTGAGTAAAATTGGAAAATACATCAGAAAAACCCCAACTGAAAAGTGTTCTATATAATAACTGCCCTTTACTATATAGAAATATCAGACTGAAGACATTTTTCACATAAAGCAGTCTAATGAGAAATGATTAAAAAAATACATGTGGTCCTTAATTGGATCCTGAACCAGGGGAAAATATAGTAAGTCCTCACTTAATATCATCAATAAGTTCACAGAAACTTTAAGCAAAATCACATACGGTAGACTCTCGGTTAACTGGAATTCAAGCCACTGGCACTGTCAAGATTTTGCTGGTCGCTTGAGTTCCAATTAACCAAGAGTCTACTTACATTTATCCAGCATCTACCAATCCCCCAGTGCCAGTTAACTGAGAGTCTGCTGTATAGCAAAATCAATTTTAACATAGACTAATTGGCATAAACAGTAGTTGTGATCATAGGTCATATTTCTGGTCACAAAAACATCACCAAACATCTAAATAAAAACCCAAACGCTTTTAATATTAAACATTGAAATAAACCTGAGCTATAATACACTTTAAAAAGATTAATAAAAACAAGTAGGATAATTATTTTCCAACCTACCTATTCCAATTCAGGGTCACAGGTGGACAGAGCCTCTCCGAGTGGCTCAGGGCAGAACCAGAAGCCCAAAGTGGAGAGGACACTCTTCCATCACAGGGCACACTCACACCCCCCCCACGCCACTCACACCCACACTCACTCAGATGGGACAACCTATTATAGATGTGCCATTTCACCTCACGTTCACATTTTTGAGATGTGGTCAGTAACCAGAGTGCCCAGAGAAAACGCACACAGACAGGGCCCCAGTTGGGAATCGAACTTGCTTCTCCTCATCATTATAACAAAATGACATAGAAAGAAATGACATTATTCAAGAACCTGCTATAGTTATAAAAGATATTTTGGGGGCAATTGATGGATTTAAACAGTGATGGGAAATTATGCAAAAGTATCAAATTAATAGTAAATTTCTTGGTGTACTTAATTGTATTCTGGCTAAATAATAGAATATCCATGCACATACTTAGGGAATACACACTGAAATGTTTAGAGAGAAAGGGACATGCATTTTCAACTTCATCTCAAATGGGGCGAAATTAGTACATACATTAGGTGAATGTACTAAATGGTATATGGTTCCTTTTACGAGTCTTGCAACTTGTCTGTATGTTTGAAATTATAACAACATTTAAAGTTATAAGCAATACCAGTAAGTTTAGATTCTATAACTTCAAGAGAGGCTGACAATACCAAGTGCGGATAAAGAGATGGAAATAGCAAAGGCAGTGTTAAACTTTCTCTAACGGCATAGGAGAAGAAATTGATATATTTAATAACTTGTATGATGTTTATACTTGTGGTAGACTGAATAATGTCCCTGAAAAGATAGTCCCATCCTCATATCTAGAACATGTTAGTTTACATGGTAAAGGGGACTTTGCAATGTGATTAAGTTAAAGATCTTGCTATAGGAAGATTATCCTGGATTATGAGGGTGGGCCCAATATAATACAAAGGCCTTTTTAAGAGGGAACCAGGAGAGTCACAGTCAGAGAAAAAGTGCTCTGACAGAAGGTGGGGGTCAGAGACAGAGAGATTTGAAGATACTACTCTGCTGGCATTGAAGATGGAGGAAAAAGCCATGTAAGCAGCCTCTATAACCTGGAAAAGGCAAGCCTGTAGATGAAGTATGGCCCTGCTTACGCGTGATTATAGTCCAGTGAAACCTATTTCGAACCCTGATCTCCAAAACTCTAAGACAATACATTTTCTGTTGTTTAACGCTACTTGGTTTGTGGATATTTGTTATAGCAGCAGTGAGAAACTACTGTAATGTCCTATGATCAGTATTTCTCTTTTTATACCTAGAAATTTGCATTCATGTGTCCAAGATATTCTGGAACCATTTGTCATAGAATATTTGAAACAATTAGATATCCATCGTAGTGAAATAGATAAATAACCTAGTCCTCTGATGGAACTTCAAATGAATGAATCAGAAAATATGTCAAAGTGAGTAAGTCACAATAATAACATATTGAGTGAAAAGAAAAGAGATTTGCTCTATAAAATATAGGCACAATATAATACTATATACTTAAATTCTTAAAGCATTAATAATAGTACTCTATATTAAGACTACAGATATATGCAATGCTATATGTTCATAATAGGAAATCATGTATGGAAAGGATACACTTTCAATTAAGGGTCACATTTGGAAGAAAGAGGGACACTAAAATTGAGGATGAAATATTCAGACAATTCAATTGATTAAATATAAAATTAATAAGACCTGATCAATAGAGATGGATATTGAAGAGAGAGGAGTCAGTAATACTGATATTTTTAAACTCAAACTAGTTAATATTTGCTGATAAAGTATAAATAAGAGTGCTAATAAAGAAGGACAGAAGAGCATATTTGGGGGGAAACAAAATAATTTCTGATTACACTCTCCTATTTCCAAACACTCAGTAGGCTGAATTTGACCCATAAGTCATATTTGTTTTCTTATATTAGGCTAAATATTTTGCATTTCTTCACACAAGAATGGCTACAGTTTCACTACCCTAGTGATTGGGAAAAAAATACACATGCACATAAAAATGTATGGGCCCCCTTCAATAATTTCATTTCCCCTACCAGGTGAAGGTTTCAGTTTGGGGAACCACAGTTATGGTGGAAATACATTACATGTACAAATAATTAAACACAAAATGGAGCATACTAGAAAAGAGATTTTTAACAAATATCTTTGGGAACTTACCTAGAGATTAACCAATAGGGTGTTGGAGAATGCTTCAGACGTGTGTGGGGTTATGGCTAGATACGTGAACGCATGTTAAAAATTACATGAAAATTACATAAAGCCCTGAAAATCTGTGGTATATCAGCAAGGAAGGAGAGAATATCATTGCTGTTGTTGTTACTTGGTGATAACTATGTGAAAGGATGGGAGATTAAAATGCTCTCTGAATGTAATTTGGAAACGAGGTCTTTAAGAGGCTTAAGCACTAAGTCTAAGACTTATGTTTCTGGTACCAGGAATTTCTTACTACCATATAAATCTTAGAATTCTCTATTAATTAGCATCATAACTTATTTCTAAATGTTCAATGTCCTGAGAAAATGGTTAAAATTGCTTTCAGGGTACAACTGGATATTTTAAAGATAATTTTTGTTTTATTATTTTTTGGCTTAGAACACTGCAAAAAATATGTTTATAAATCCAAGACCTTTTAAGATATCAAATGCTAATGAATAATAATGAAAATGACCTCAGAGGTTTCTCATTCTTATTATTCTGCCAGCTTATTGTTGTTCATATTAATATACTTTGCTGTATGTTATCCATTCTGGTTTAAAATTACACTATGGATGGAATCATTGAACTAATTTTCAGTTTTTCTTGACAGGTCATCACTGTGGTCAGACCAATTTCTGCTATTTTTAGAGTACATTCTTCTTTCTCTTACTATTAGCCTATAATTCCTTGCTTTGTTTCTAAGAAGGAAAATGATTCCTTCCTCTCATTCAGGTTTATTTACCTGATCTTTTTGTATGCTTTCCCCATGCAACTCTATAGTTCATCACTAAATCACATCATACTATGCAAATCCAGCAATATATCTGCCTTCTGTCACTCCTTCCCATAATGCATTGTGTTGCAAAGGAAAAGCCCAAGGATGTCACCAAAATAGTGTCTTTTGTTTCTCTTCTCATTGGTTGGAGTTTAGTACAAGAAATTGTGTTTGGTAAAATCACAATTTTAACAGGGATTTAAAATTAAAAAAAAAGTGCTGCCAACCAAACAATTATGACTTTTTCAATTTTCTGGCTAAAAGTCTGTTTGGGATTATTAGTGTGCTTGTGTAGTGTGTGTGTGTGTGTGTGTGTGTGCGCGCGCGCGCGCGCGTGTGTGTATTGTGTGTGTGTGTGTGTGTGTGTATGAATCATCCAGGATTTTAATTAATCAGAAGAAAACAATATTAGCAAGAAGCAATTATTATACATACTGTGTTTAAGTAGCCACTACTTTTATTTACAAAGAACGACCTTATTTAGGATGTACTTAGAATTTAATAGTCCTTTGCAGAAATCAATTATAAAACAAAGTGAGAGTCTTGTAGGAATAAAGAGAATTGTGGAGAAGGTCAAACTAGGTAACAAAAAAAGGTAGAGTGGTATCTGTGCTCCTCTTGAGAACACTCTTTCTCTAAGACTTGAACACTTGATTCCAACTAATTTGCCACTATTGTAACAAAGTACTCTCTCTGAGTTGACTCTCAATTTGCCTGTCCTTGTTCATGCCTATGGTGTGCTTTTCTATTTCTAATGTATAGCATCTTTCATTATATTATCATTCCGTGGGTGTCTCCTTTATTTTCCCAACCAGGCCATTACTAATAGAATGCAACCCATGTTAAATACAGCTTATTTGACTCAAAAACAATCTTGTTGAGTTGCTTGCCCAAGTGAAACCATAAAAAAACATTTAGCTGAATTTGCATCAATTTTGTAAGTCAAAATATTTTGAACCCTGCGTTAAGAAACTTCACAGATCCAAATTCAAAATATATAACATAGTTATAAATCCTACTGTTATTTCATCAACAGAAGGAATTTAATCAGTTTGATTAACTTGTTCTTTATAAATCCAAGCACCTCTTAATGAGATGCATATTTCGAGGATTTCTTCAGTATTTTTCAGTATTAGAATTTTTATAATATTTAATTCATAATTAAAAATAAGTTAGCAAACACTGAAACTTTATTCTATGCAATTTAGGTCAACATTATTTATCAGCTTTAAGAAATGTACCTTAATGGAAATGTAATAGCCAACCTCGTTTATTTCATTTTTAAGTGTTCCTATAGTTGACTAGAACCATGCTGTGATTATATACCATGTCTCTGTCCCTTTGTGTTAGCATAGTCTCTGAACTAGATGGGCATATGAAACTGCTCTGTATCCCAAATTTTGGGAAATATGTTAGAGTAACTATGACCTTTTACTTACAATCATAATTCTACAGATATACATAGCAGATGTACAGTAAACTTTATTCTTTCCCTAACTCCCTTTGTATAAATTTTAATAAAATGTAAGTGTTGTAAATATGCTTATATTTTTATTTTATGTGTTTATTTTGAGAGACTATTAGAAAAAATATCCCTATGTAGTATCTGAAACTCCTTGATACAACCAAATATCAGTACATTTTTCTTACATGAAGCAGTGTGGATAATAAACAGTTTATGACTTTTACTTCATGTTTGTAAGATAAGACAAGCTTTGCAGGTGTGTATGTGACATGTGGCACTAGGAGCTGAACATGAAGTTTCAGCACACACTTTGTTTTAGAATTCAAATATGCTTGCTCTACCATGTGTTTCTTAATTAACGGTCACCACTACATGTCATTACGGACCTTTGATTGCTTCTCCAAAATAAAATTTTAAGGTAAGTGAAATATTTTAGAATATCTTCTTTCTCTTATCACAAGGTTTTCTATAACAGATCAGCTGTAGGTGCTGGAAAAAAGAAATCACAAACCTAAGCAAGCTGGTTCTGCAAGTCCAAAACTATTTAGACCATTGAAAAATTCCATATTTGATAGGAGCTGGAAATAATGTTGAAAAAACCCAAATAATACCAGACATGATAACTTACAAAGATTAAAGGGAGAGAGACACGCACAGTGCTAAAGGACTAAATGTGCTTTTGCCCAGGGAGAAGAGACAACAGCATTAAATGTTTTAGTATTATTTATATAATTTTGTTATAAAGGTAATACATATCCTCAATCAACGGACAAATATATACTGAGAATCTACAGTGCTAAAGGCCGTGCGGTAGGCAGAATTCTAAGATGGCCATCAAGACCCCTGCTTCCTGGTGCATACAGCTCACGTAATCCTTTTCACCGGGTGTGGGCTGAACCTGCAGACACGATGGTCCATCAGTCCAGGGACTTCCTAGGTGTCATTATGTTAACTAATCAATTCACTTTGAGTAAATTAAAGTTAACTCTGGGCCAACAGGAAAGCAGTACACGAAGAGAGAAAAATAGAAAGGAATGTTTCTATTCTCCTAGAAATGGCACAAAGTATTCATAGCTGGACAAGGAAAATAACAGGCGAGCTCATGGAGAAGAAAACAGGTTGATCCTCACTGCGTTCCCCAGGGACTTTGAAACGTCACCAGCAGATTTAGTCCAGGAATTTTCTGAGAGTAATTCTTGAGATAACACAAACACCTGAGCATTTTAATACTAATTTAAAAGGTCATTTGTTTCTGTTTTGTCCACCTTACTGTTAATATCTTCACCTGACTCTTTCAGAGACAGTACTCCTCCCTCTCTCTCTCTCCCTCCCTCCCTCCGTCTCCCACTTCCCCTCTCTCTTTCTATCTCTCTCTCTCTCTCTCTCTCTCTCTCTCTATCTATCTATGTCTATCTATATAGATTATCTATCTATATCTATCTTGAGATAGAGAGAGAGAGAGAGGGAGAGAGATGATAGTTAGCAAGAGAGATAGATAGTGTAGACTCTCAGGTAACCGGCACCTCTGGGGATTGGTAGATGCTGGTTATAGGTACAGTATTTTTCTGTATATAATGCACACCCATGTTTTTTGGCCCCAACTTTCAGGGAAAAAATCTTTTGTTTTCATTTTTAGTTCAAATTTTATTTGTTTATATTTATTTATTTATTTATTTTTAAATTCATTTTTATTGTTAGATATTTGTTTATATTTAGATACCTTTTCATATTATAAAGGAATTTTAGCATTTATTTTAAACATATTATGATAGCATAAAGTTTATGTAACAAATAATTGCAAAACACAAGAACAGATACAAGTTACAAAAAATTTTATGTATGAAATTCATTTTATACACACACACACACACACACACACACACACACAACACATATACACATACAAACTGATTATCATAATTCAGGGTATTATTTTGGATATGGATATTGGTATTGATTTCTAGATTTATATTATACTTTTAACTCATAAGCATAAATAAAATAATTAAAAACATTTATATAGGTACAGATTAGCACTACCCATGTATAATGTGAACCCTTATTTTTCCCTCACAAATTTGGACAAAAAAGTGTGCATTATGGCTCTTGAGCCATTTTCCTGCTCGATCCTGCTCCTACCTCTTTGGAGTGTACTTTCTCTGAATAAACTATCTCTTTGTTTTACCTCTAAAAAAAAAATGTGTGCATTATACATGGCAAAATACTGTAAGTAGACTCTCCATGACCAGAACTCAAGCAACCAGCAAAAAAATTTTGCTGGTTCCTTGACGGTGCTGCTTGCTTGAGGGCATATATTAATATATATGAAGCCTGTCTGGGAAAAATCCAGCCATTGTCAATATAACAAGAATGGTTACATGGCTGGATACTTTCTGGACAGCACACACACACACACACACATACACACACATACATAAGTCCCTTCTTATCTGTAGGGGATATGTTTCAAGACACCCAGTGGATGTCTGAAACCTCAAATAGTACTGAACCCTATATAAGGGGTCTGACAATTAAGTTTGCGAACTTGCCACTGTGTGCTTACATGGGCAGCACTGTACAAACAACAACTTGATAAGGTTTTAAAACCTTGGTGTATCTGTGTCTCACAGTTGTGTTCATGTTGACATGTGGTGGTATCTTGCTGAGTGACATTCATTATTATTGTTGCATGTTTTTGGGTGCTGTCACGAGAATGTCGGAACTTAAATTAGAGCAATGAACAAGCATTAAGTTTCTTGTTAAACTTGGCAAGATGGAAGTGAAATCAGGGACATCTTTGTCCAAAATAGTAGGGATAATTCCATAAAGAAATGACAGTGTACAAATGGATTAAATGTTTTTCTAAAGGGAGAGAAAATGTCACTGATGAAGAGAGGTCTGGGCAGCCAGGAATGAACAGAACTAATGAAACATTGCAAATATTCCTCAAAATAGTTGGCTGACTGTGAGAAGCAGAGCAGACCAAGTAAACATCTATAGAGAAACAGGAAAATCTTAACTGAAAATCTTGACATGAGAAAGGTGTGTGCAAAAATGGTCCCAAAAGAGTTCACTGATGAACAAAAGCAAAGGAGAGCTGAAGTTTGCCAAGACCTTTAGGAGAGGCAAGACAATGTTTTGGGCTGTGTTATCACTGGTGATGAAACATGGGTGTACCAATACGACCCTGAAACAAAGCGTCAAAGTGCACAATGGAAGTCAGCCAATTCTCCACACCAAAAAAATTCCATCAATCCAAATCGAGAGTCAAAACAATGTTGCTAACCTTTTTTGATAGAGGGATTGTTCATTATGAATTTGTATCAACTGGACAAACAATCAACCAAGTTTACTATTTAGATGTGCTGAAAAGACTGTGTGGAAAAGTTAGATGAAAATATCTTGAACTTTTCACTGACTCATGGCTCTTGCATCATGACAATGCGCCAGCTCATGCAACACTGTCTGTGAGGGAGTTTTTAACCAGTAAACAACTGTATTGGAACATCCTCCCTACTCACCTGATCTGGTCTCCAATGACTTTTTTCTTTACCTAAAGATAAAGGAAATATTGAAAGAGAGACATACGACATTCAGAACATCAAGGGTCATACGATTCCAGAAAAAGAGTTCCAAAATGGCTTTGAAGGGTGGACTAGGTGCTGGCATCAGTGCATAGCTTTGCAACAGGAGTACTTCAAAGGCGACTGTAGTGATATTCAGCAATGAGGTATGCAGCACTTTTTCTAGGATGAATTTGCAAACTTCAGACCTCGTATGTTTTTCCTATACACACATACCTATGATAAAGTTTAATTTCTAAATTAGGCAGAGTAACAGATTAAAAACAATAACTAAATAATAAAAGAGAAGCACATCATGGCTATTCTTTGGCGTGTCTGAATTGCTAACATCACTACTCCATTTGGGGGCCATTATGAACTCAAATAAGGTTACAAGAACACAAGCACTTTGACATGGTAACAGTCTGATAGCCTATATGGCTACTAAGTGACGAGCAGGCAGGGAGTACATACCACCTGGAGGTGCTGGACAGAGGGATGATTGACATCCTGTGAGATTTTATCATGCTATTCAGAAAAACACAATTTCAAACTTGTAAATTGTTTATTTTTGGAACATTTTATTTAATATTTTCACACTGAAGTTAACTGGAGTAACTGAAATCACAGAAAGTAAAAACACGTATGAGAGGAAACAAGTGTACTTCCTGTCTCTAACATACATAGTGGTTTTATCTCAGTACATCTGCATTCACTGTTTTAGCTTATTTTTAGTCTTCCTCAGTTGGGCTGATCTGCTTCTTTGTATTTACAAGGAGCTTCCACTGGACTTCATGCACATCTCTGTCATAACATTGATCATGCTGCTTTGTGATTATCTATTACCTTATCTGTCTTCCTCACTCTACTATGGCCACTTTGAGTTTATAAAACAGACCTTTAGTCTCTGTACCTTTAACTTATCAAACATCTGACACATATTAAGTGAACAAGATCAGCTTTTATGAATGATTTGATGTAACCCAATATCCATTTTTAAAAACAGTGTGAGACATTTCAGTCTCTTATTCCATCAGTGTTTCTTTCCCTAGAGTTAAAAAGACAGATATTTTATGAAGATCTCTACAAAAGTAGGTGGTACAATCCAACAGATGTCTTGCGATTAAGGGAGTAAGTACAGTGTCACAAGGAGTATCATAATGGGAAGTAGGGTTGACTTGCTCTGGCTAACGAAAATCAAAACAGAGAAAAATGTTGCAAAGGCAACAGTCAAAGATTTGCCAAATATGCTACAGAGAAATTTTTTTGTAAATTTTTACAGTTTCTTTATCATATGAAGTGTCAAGCATAAAGTACTATGAACGCCACACGGAAACTTCAGCAGATCTTCCTATTTAAATGTAAACCTGATACTAGAACAGACTCTATTTTGAAATACGACAATACCTTCTGATCTGTTTTCCCTTGTTCTTCATTATGGAGTACATTTTCAAGATAATAGAATGTCTCTCTTTTAGTATCACATCTGTTCCTGCTCTGTTGTCTTCACTTGAAATCATAATTTCCTCTTTAGGAATTGTACATTGGTGGCAAGTAGAGATGATTATGATGTAATAAACAGAAATGATGACTTCAGGTAGGTAATAATAGTTAAGAAACCAAGGCTTTTGCTTCCAAGTAAATTCCCTGCTGATTAAAATGAGGAAAAAGGGAACCAAAGTATGTATAATGCCTGAGGAGATTGGCCTCAGAATTTGATGGCTTCCCTTAGTCAGATTATCTCCAATTTGAGGGTGTCTATTCCTCCTGGTTTGTGCCACAGTGGTTGTGGCTAAATACATTGATACTCTCAGCTATATACAAGTATGTATCTATGTAAAATGCGTGCATATATTTTAAATTATTTTCAGTTTATTATTAGATAATATGGGGAGCAGAAACTTTCTTTAGAAAGGACTTGACTTGAATCCTGGCTGAAATACTTTGTTTTGTGACTTCGGGCGTGTTACTTCACCACTCTGAGCATCAATGCCTGCTTCAGTAAAACCTCAGATGAAAATAATCAGCTTCTTTGTTCTGAGCATTTTAGATAACCATTTTTCAAATGCATGGGCCAAATGTGTGACTCATGAAAGTACTCAATATGCAGCAGTCATCATTATTACAATTATTATTATTATTATTACATGTAAAAAATCATTCCCAAACCTCACATGACAGCGCTATGGTTTTAGTTTCTTGTTTCTAGTATTTGCTGTTGAATTGCCAGTGTTTGTCTCAGGTCACTCGGTTCTGTTTCCACATTTTTGCCTTTCATCCCAGGTATTGAGCTGCCATTTTCCTACCTGCTTATACTTGTGTGCCCAAACATTGATTTCTACACAGTGAATTTGTACAAAATAGCATTTTTAAAGGCTTGAAAAACTGATGGACTCTTCTTGAATAAAAATTCTTAAGACTCAGTCATAAAGAAGAACAAAATCTTACCTTTTGCAACAACATGGATGGAACTAGAAGATATCATGCTAAGTGAAATAAGTCAGACTGAGAAAGACAAATACTATATGACCTCATTTATATGTGGAATCTAAAGAACAGAATAAATGAACAAACAAAATAGAAAAAAATTTTTTTGGACACAGACCATAGTTTAGTAGTTGCCAGACAGAAAGGTGGGAAGGGGGTGCGGAAGGAAGGAGGTATTCAAATATATGGTGATGCAAAAAGAAATGGCTCTGGGTGGTGAGAACACAATGCAACATGCAGGCAATAAGAACTGTACAACTGGAACTTTTGTAATTTTGCTGGCCAATGTCACCCCAATAAATGCAATAAAAAATTCTTATGAAATTCTAATTTTGATTAACCTTATAAATATGCTATTAATAAATAAATATTTATTTAATATAATTTAATATATTGTGTTTGTTAACTACACACCCACACACACACACACATATATATATTCACACACACACATATAAATCAGGTATAAATCTCTGTGCTTAAAGCCCTTTATAATTACAAATAAAAATGAACAAATTAATGATAAAAATTCTTCCAGTTAAAAAACAATAAATGTAAATACTCATATAATCCTGACTTCTAACACCCATGCATTGATTTTGCCAATTGATTTTTAAATCTTGGGAAAATAGAATTATAAGACATGTAATTTTTTGTGTCTGGCTGCTTTTGCTGAACCTTAGATGTGTGAGATTTAGCCATTTTGTCACCAGGATGAATGAATTCTGACCACTCTGTTTTCTCTTGTATTGTTAACGCAAGATTTAATTTCTCAGAAAGGGATCTGTTATTGGGCATTGTGATAGAGGCTGTAAGGCACCATGGATATTCCCCTTTAGGAATGGAAGATGCGTTCTCCCAGCTGTGGAGAGTGCTGTCAATAGAAAGCCCTGGCTGACAGCCCCTGTGGCGATGGCTAGCCACAGAAAGCTACACTCTCCCTAATTGAAGTGGTCCGCACACAGTGACTGACCTGGGGCTTTCCCTTCATTCTAACCTAGTACAATACTGAAGCACTATCAGAGCTCCAGGACTTCGTGTGGCCTCAGCGGAGGCCTCCATTGAGACTGTTGCAGCCCAACTTCTCCCTCGGCCCAATCCTGCTTCCTTCTCTTTCCTTCTCAAAGTATTCCCCACTCAACCTTCTGCATGCCAATCTCACTCTTGAAGTTAGATACCTTCAGCTTGTAAACTGCCATAGAGCCATGTAACCTGGGATAGAAAAGGGTTTTGCTCTTTCGGTTTGTGAGCAATTAGATGCTTTCATGGCACCTAGTTACGTAGATTAATTGGCCTACAATGGCTGCCGAGAAGTCATCCCTCAAGAAGGCAAGTAGAATGTTGAGCTGACTGATAGGCAATACAGTCTAGGCAAACAGGAAATAATTGACCATTTTTCTTCCTAGAAATGGTAAAGCATACCTGTGGTATTCATTTGCACTCACTTATTTGTAATTTTAATCCTATCACCTTCTTATGGTCTGAATTGTGTCCCCCCAAATTTATATGTTGAAATTGTCAAAGAGAAACATGACGTCTGTCATTAAAATGGTGAAATAGATTTTACACAGTAACTACTGACAGGGGGAAGAGCTGAGCTCCATCTCATTTGTGCAGAGGTGACTGGGTGCTTTAAGGGAATAAGGAAGTGGGGGAGAGTTGGGGTTTAGTAGGGTTAGAAAAGTAAAAAATTTACAAACGGTTGGTCAGTGTAGATGCAATTAAATCAGGTGTGTTTGCAAGCTAGCAGTTATCAAAGTTAGGATTCTACCTTCCCACAAAGACTAGAAGCCATTGGTTGTATTCTGTCTGATGACATTTTAAAGGAATGGCTTTCATGTCCTTGAAAAAGACGTGTTGTAAGCGATAGAGGCATGTTCACCATTGTAAGCCCTTTATAGTAAATTTTCCAAAAAGGGAAGGTAAGGGGCCTGCCTGTCTTCTGATGTTGGCTAGACCAAACAGTAAATTCTCTGGGCAGCATTGAGTTTACCTAGACAGGTATTTTAATGTGGACTCTGGGGTCATCCTAGGTGCATAAATTTTGTTGCTGAAAGCCATGATACAGTTTGATCTTGTCTCTTAGGGCAGAGATTTGGAGAGAATTGTTAAGTGCTGAGATTTGGGGTGTTCTCAAAGAGCTGATACACAGCTGTATTCGGATCTAGGATCTGTAGGAAATAATTACGGTAAAATGAGGTGGGGCCCTAATACAAAAAAGTTGCCATCCTGATAAGAAGAGGAAAAGACTCCAGAGATAACTCTCTCTCTACTTGCACAGAGATAAAGCCATGTGAGGACACAAAGACAGCAGCCAAGTGCAAGCCAGAAGGAGATGCTGCAGGAAACAAGCCAGGGGAAACTGAGTCAGCTGGTACCTTGATCTAGTACTTCCAGCCTCCAGAACTCTGAGAAAATATATTTCTGTTATTTAAGCTACCCAATTTGTAGTATTTTGTTATGGCAGCTCTAGCAGACTAATCCACCTCTGTACACACTACATTTAAATCATCTTAGGTGTGAATTTTAATATACTGTGATACATTTGCATGAGTACACACACGGACATATTTTTTATCTGGAAGGTACAAATAAAAGTAGTTGTTTTAAGCTAAGGGTGTTTACTAAATATGCTACTTTCCAGTCTTCTTCTGGGACTAAAAGATTTGTTGATAGTTAAGCTGCATTTATACCCATTTATACTAACTTCAAAAACTAAAGTCCTTGCCAAAAGATGACATGTAAATTGCTTTTAATACCACTAAGTTGACCAAATCGGAATTTTTTAAATAAAAAACATGTTGCTATATTTAGATGGATTAACCCCACAAATATAATTAATGAAAAGTATCCAAAGAATACAAGTGAATTTAAACTGTCTGAAACAGTGCTTAGAACCGAGTAGATATCCAATCAACAATATGAGACAAACATGTCTCATCATTTGATAGCTATCATCAGACAATTAATAAATGATATGTTGGTATCATTATTATAAAAGTGTAAAGTTAGACTATGATAATGCATAATAGAAAATAATAGTCTAATTCTATATTTTTATTAAAAGCCTGCATATATTTTCTAGTCTAGGCTAATGTACAAAATTAAACCAATAGAAGAAGCAGGGTTTCCTGACCCAGTTATTTTTGATTATGGTCCAAAACAGATGTTTTGTTCTTTAGAACATTTTGGTAAATTTCTATCATTTTTTATCAGTTTCATCATTTCTGCAATTTTGAAAGGAAAGTAATCAAGACCAAATTGATCTTCGCTGTTTTGCATGATGTAAAAGCATTATAGATGCAGATATAAATACGAAAAATTTTAATATCCAATATAGAAAGTTTAGCTCATAGCTTGTGTTTAAATTGGCCCATATAGACATCAAGACTGGGTTGAAAATAAGATTAAAAATGACCTTCCATTGTAAAATAAAATGGTTATATTTAATCTGTGAAAACTCATTCAGGACGGAGGTTGTATTGCTTTACTTCATCCAGAAATAGTTTAGGAACCAAAAAAAGTGAATGATTTCCCTTAGGGCATCTAGCACAAATACACAGATCACCCAACACCCACACAATTTACTGAACAATATGTCACGATTCTCCTTTCTTTGAGCCTCTTTTGTGTCACGTTTCAGCCATTGCAAATTATGGGATTTTAGCATCTGCCTCAATAGTTTCTGTCAACTTCTACTTAAATTTAAATTCAAGTGTTTGTTAGTCAGTCAGGTTGCTATAACAAAGTACCATAGACATATAAACAGCAGAAATTAATTTCTCACAGTTCTTGGAGCTTAAATTCGTGATCAGCCTGCCAGCAGGGTCAGGTGCGAGTCCTTTTCTGGTTACAGACTGCCCTCTTCTCACTTGGCTTAAGGGTCTAGGGGACTCTCTGGGTCTCTTTTATAAGGGCACTAATCCCATTCATGAGGACTCCACTCTCCTGACCTAATCACCTCCCAAAACCTCAGTCCGAATACCATCACATCGGAAATTAGATGTCAGCATATGACTTTAGGGAAGACATAACTATTCAGTCTATAGTAAAATCATGTAAAATGGCCATTTAAAAACTTTTTTCTTCTGGTGAGTGGAAAACCCTTGGGGGGAAAAATACTTTTAGATAAACATTGTTTAAGCAAAGTTAGGCACACTCTAATAAAATTAAATATAAAATCCAGCTAAGAGACGTAGGAGAACCCACTGGTTTCTCAATGGTCCCAAATGGCTGCAAAAACAATCCACCCTTTTACACGACTCCCACTGTCAGTTCTTCCCAAAGGAAAAAGCAGCTAATTTTAGAGAGTTATATTTTGTAACTTTAATTAGATAATTTTACTAGTGGGAAAGGTTAACTGTGCATTAGAAGGTCATGAGCATAGACATGGATGTAATCCTTACTTCTGTATTCTTTCTCCTTCCTCTTGTCCCCTGAACGCCAGCTGTGAGAGAAGGTGGGAAATGCTCTGGAGCTCACATTTTCCTCTTCTGTTTATGTTGCAAGAGCAGTTAAGACAACCTAAGTCATTCATCTTGAAATATTTCTGTTTCTCACAATATACTGTGGCTTGGTCATCAAGCAGCCTCTGAAAATGGGCTTAGGGCAAATTTTAGACACAGGAAGAGGAGGGTACCCTGCAGGCTTTGGGTTAGATTACAAATTCCAGTTTTCTTTTCCCGGAATACTGTGCATTACAATTAGGAGTGTAAGCCCAGTCAATAATAAAATTAACCTTTAATTTTCATTTGTGATTATTTTTCATTTACAAACTTCCCTTGGCACCTTCAAAGGCAGGCATGGATATATTTTGGGCAGTACTTGGTGCCCTGGGTCTCCTGATCATAATAAAATATTAATATCATTAATACACTATCACTTTAAACTCAAGATTAAATATACAGTTTATATATCTCTATATACATATAGAGATTTGCACTGATTTCAGACACATTGTCATAAAGTAGAGATGTAAATTTCTATAATGACTTTTAAAAACAATACTGCTTTCTCTATACTTCTGCTTTGGAATACCTGTTGACATTATAAAATAAAAACTAGGCCTGGACCTGGGGCTCTGGTCTGAAATCTGTTGGTAACTCACTGAATGACTCAACATTTCCAGCTGTTAAATGGAGTAAGTCTTTGCTCAGATACTTCACATGGTGTTGTAGTATCATTCATTCAACATTCATTCACTCAAAAATGGTATTTACTGACTGTGTATTATGTGATATTGTTATTCTAAACTAGTGGTCTCAAAACTAAATGTATAAAAATAGTCTGTTTGCAGAGGGGGTAAATATTTGTGAAGCATTTTGACAGATATTCAGTTCTACTTAAATATAAGTATCATGATTTTAAAAGTTATGAGCTGGGCTATAAGGAAATCCATATTTTTTGACCCAGAAACTATACTTCTAGGGATATTTTTTCAAGGACATTCAGAAGAAGAAAAAAGTAAACTCACAACTACTTATTCCAGCCAGTGTTGTCCAATAAAATATTCTGATGATGTGAATAACCTTTACCTTCACTATTGAATATAGTAACCAGTAGCAACATGTGGCTACTGAGCACTTGAAATGTAGTGTAAATCTAAGAAACTGAATTTTTAATTTTATTTCATTTTCATTAATCTAAACCTAAATTTCAGTAGTCATATGTGACTAGTGACTACCATATTGGACTGCACAGTAAGATCTATATTTAGCAATTTACAGGTACTACCTTATTTAATTAGTATAAGTTTTTCATTATTAAATTAATAAAAATGTGCTTAATAATTGACTTAAAATTTACTCAAAATTAATGATTATTAATTTAACAGTCTTACTATTAACTTTATTCTACAGATGTGAAAACCATAGTTCTGGGAAGTTAAATAACTTGCAAAGGTCGCCCACTTTGTAAGTGGTGTAACAAAAATCTCAGGCAGGGTAGGATCATGCTATAGTGCATATTTGCTAGATGGCTTCCCTCTACGCTACACTGACTTCCAATCATAGGAAAATTGTTACATATTCTTGGGTCCAATAATGGATGAAAAACTCTGAGGCTTATGTGATAATTATTAAAATAACGTAGAAAAGGGAAAACCTTTATGGGAAATGGAAATAAAAGAACACAAAAGAAACACAAACTTTAGAACTATAATGGTGTAAAAATAATATGAATAAGTTAATAGTAATATACAAATTTGAACGCAGTTCTTTTAGTGATCGAATTAAGGAAAAATTGTAAGAGCACTGTTCTTAACTTTTACTGGTTTTAATTTTGTGTTTGTTGATCTTTTTATATTGAACAAGTCTCAATATTGGGATATGTGGATACAAGTGGAAAAATTTATTTGACTATCCTTCAAATTAGGGCAATCATAGGGTTGACTAGGAGTTTGCAAACATTATGGCATGGTTATCCTGTAACTTTCTATTTTCCTTACTAAACAATCCTCAAATTTTTTCAACAGGAAAATTGCATCCAAGTCTGTAGAATTATATATGCTTTATCTAAGCCAGGAATAACCATCTCATCTTTTCCATTTCCCCACGTTCCCAGCTGCCATTTTACCCAGAGACGGTCATATCATCTGATTTTAGCTACTTGGACATAGAGACTAGTTAAGAAATCTAAAAATGACTTTACTTCTTCGGGAAAGGAAAGCCCCCTTTCTACCTGCCTTCTTCCCTTCCTGTTTGCAACCATGTGTCACGTCCTGCTTGTTGGGAGCTGCAGCTGTCATTTTGTGCCCATGAGGGAAGGACTAAAGATGATCAAAAATACATCTCTGATATAATTGAGATGCTGGGTTTTTTTTTAAAGTATATCTCCATAATTTGTAAACAATTTAAAATTTTTCTTCTTTCAAGCCACTGTTTGTAGTATTTCTGTGACCTGCAGCTTAAAACTTTCCTAATAGATTCAAGGTCCCTTGCTTTATAAACTGTGGTTTCCATTGTGTAGAAGATACACAAAGTGGGGAGGCTGGGTGTTAGCTTACCTCTGTGGTACAGGCTTTCCCTAAATCTCCATTAAAGAGAGAGTCTCCATGTAAACCATCAGACCACAGCTGAAAAGACTTGCTAAGAAGCATAGTTAAAATCTATAAAGCAGCAGGGACCTAAAAGATCCACAAATGCCTATTTTTAAATTCTGCTTCTCTAACATGAATATATTAAAGTTGCTGAAGTCTTTCTACGGATGATATTTGGGCTGGCATTTCTGTAAGTGGAAGAGATTATCTTTTGCTTACAATTTGTTACTTCTAACTGACTGTAGATCACAGCAGTTTAGAAGCTTAACCCCTTTAAAAGTTAGGCTTTCTTCCATCATTTACAAAAATCCCTTCAGCCAGCAGCTGATAAAAATAGTAGCAGCAAAGCAATTAGGTATAATCCCTAACATCTGCAGTCCAATAAATGCTTTCTCCTATTTCAGTTACACACAACTCCAAATTCTCATTTAAGGTCCTGACAAAGTGAAGAGAATGGAAGATCCTTCAAATAATATACATTGAAATTAAACTCTAAATACTCCCATCCAATTCTCATGGCAAATATTGGCCATTAATGTCAAGGAAACTTAGTGTAATAAAGTGTGTGTGTGTGTGTGTGTGTGTGTGTTAATTCACTGGCAGAAAATAACCCAAAATTAGATTTTAGTTCAATTTAGAAAACATTTCACAAATGCCTACTAGTACTGGGTGCTTTCAAACTTTGGCCACAAAGGAAAATATGGTACAGCCCTGCCCTCAAATATCACTAGTCTAGAGGCAAGTCTCAATCTTGTTTCTTTGTTCCTACAGACACAGTTTTATCATGAATTTATATGATAATATCATAGACCTTAGCATTTGACAAAAACCTATGATAAGACATGTTCTCATTGGTAATTAGTCTCTAAACAATTATTTTCTGAGGTACTAATAAATAAGTAAACAACCCAGAGGAAGTTGGTTAACTCCCAAAGCAGAAAGTGGAGAAGTTTCTGACCTGAGCCTGTGGAATAAAATATAAATTACTAACAATAATAATGAGGAGGCAGCCTAAGTTTTGTTATATCACACAATGTTTTGGAATTTTACAACTATCTAAAATGTCATTTTTTAGGATAAATATGTATGGAAACTTATCCTTCTGCCCAATCAAATGAAAATGTTTTTGACTGCCAGATAACTTTTTGCAAGTAATTTTTGTGAGAAAGAAAGAAAAATGTATTTCTGTTACACTAGCTATATTTTGCTGGTTTCATGATTATTATAATTTTTGAGGGTCTTCCTTGAGTTAGTTATGAAGATGCACACACATGTGCATGCTCTCAACCTGCCCTCTCCCCAAAAAAGAAAGAAGCTACCTGACCTCTATTTCATAAAGCTCTATAATGACTCCCAAGTGATAGTTCTGGGTCTCTGGGACATAGGTGCCAAAAAGGTAATAGAAGTGCAAAAGAGTTATTGGCGGTAATTCCTATGAGAAAGCAAGAGAGAGAAAACAAAAGTAGTCATGGAAGACTTCCCACCATGATTCCAGTCTCACACCTCTAAAAGGAAGGGAAAGGAAACTGGATTGGTCAGGAAAACCTTCAGACTGCAGTGCCCCTCTGAGAGTCTCAGCCAGCCCACCAGACGGTTCTAGGACAAACAGAGCCCATAGAGGAGAGCCAAAGGACTGGGAATGGTGAGCCCTTGAATCCTCATCATGCTCAGTCACTGGCTGGAAGACCCCCAGAAAGTGTGTGTCTGTGACTTGAAAACTATGGCAGACCTTGACATGCTGGAGTTTCAGCTAACTACACTTAGCAGATTATTTTTCAAAAGAACTTATGGGTGGCTCACCACCAGCTAATAGTGAATTGGTTATAATTTTTAAACTTTTTCCTTCAGGTAGATACCAAGTCACAGATACCTGGCAAGATTGTAATAATGTGCTCTATCCACATAATTTTTAGATGAAATATATTATATTTAATGCAATATGCATTATTTAATGCAATTCTCTAAATGCTCCCTTAATGAATTGGTAACCATTGCTTTTTTAGGACCGCCTTCTGTCACAATGAGCACCATGGAAAGACCTATCTCATTCACCAGCTGAGGTTTCCATTTTAATTTAGGAATGCAGATGGGAATCAAAAATCTTACATGCAAAATGTAGTGCTGAGTTTCAACTACATAACTCAGGACTTGAAGTGGAACTAGAGTCTCAAAAATAATCACCAGGACATGGTGACATTGTTTACTTTTTCCCCATTTTTCTCTTGGATCTTTCATTCTCCACATTGGCTGGAGATTTTCCCAGTAACTTCACTAAGTTGGACAGCATTCAAACCCTAAGGCCTGAGATGAGAAAGAGCATTGGATGTGGAATAGACAACCCCAAAATAGAAGATTTTCTCTATACTGAGTCACAGGACAATCTTTTAGACAGTATTTCAGCAACTTTTATATGCATCCTACAAGAATTATTCTTCATGATTTTCTTCATTAATTTGATACTATCATACTATAAAATCAAGTTTTTACACTCTATCTTCAATTGTTTAGAAGCAAATCACAGGTTACACCCACACTCCAGTTGAGGGGAATACACAAAGGCATGAGCACCAGGAGGGGGGAATCACTGGGGATCATTGGAAGGTCTGTCTCCCACAGAAAGTTTCCTTTTTGATTGAAGGGTCATTGGAATTTAAATGAAATTAATACACACAGACAATAACAACCTTTCTTTAGTCAATGGTAGCACATTATCGCCTGTTAGCTATTTAAACTTCAGAGTTAGTTTTTCACCTCTGCATTAAAAAAATAGATTTAATATTTTCAAAACTTTATGTAGTTACTATGTAAATTAGAATTATAGTGATTAACTTAAGATCTGAACTCACCATCCAACTTAGTGACTAAAATATTACCAAACACCAGGGAAAGGCCAGTGTGCTATTATAACCTAATGCTATCCTCCTATATTTCCCCAGAGGTAATCCCTATCTTAAATTTTATATTCATTAATTTATAATTTATTCAAATACTTTCACCCCATGTGTATTTCTAAATAATATATTGCTTATATTCACTTCTCTTTGAACTTTGCAAATATATATTACAATACATATACTCTATATAGTGTACCCATATGTCTATATATGGTATATATAGTATGATACAATTTGTGTTTCATATACAAATATGATGCAACACATACACAGATCGATCTATTCATCTATCTATCACTTTGTTTGAATTGATGTTTTTCATTCAAAGTTTTCTAGCATTTTCACTCCTAGCTCTATAACTTAGACTGGAAGAAAATCTTGTTTATCAGCATCAAGAGTTGAATATACATATCCATGATAAAACTGTCTTTAATAGAGAAAACAAAACAAAACAAACAAACAAACAAATAAACAAAAGCCACCGGAGCATCTTAAATGTCTGTTTTATCTCTGTCCTTTACTATTAGCTTTGTTAATTCTTGTTTGTATTTTTATTTTTTCTTCCTTAAAACTCATGGCATTATATCATTCTGTATTAATATGAATTTAGGCTTGATACAGATTTCAAAAGATGCCAGATTTCACAGGAATGATTAATGGATATAGAAAATATAGGAGTGGGAACAACGAGATCATTGGTAAAAGGTATTAAAGGTATAGTGGTGAAACGAGACTTGGAATAAAAATTTATTGGTATATAGTCACAACCAGGGGACTTGGGAAAGTCCCCTGAATCTCATTTTCCTCATCTGGAATATAGGGATAAGGTATAAATAATACCATTTACGCCTAATTCCAGAGTTATTTTGAGAATAAAATACATTACCATATGTAGATGAGCTCTTAAACTCTTCAATGCTGTATTAAAAATGGAATGTTACCTCTTCTTTGAAGAAATGTGTGGGAAGAAAGGACGATATGATATTAAATTAGCAGAAGCAAAGATACACAATGGGAAACAACAGTCCTGGAAATTTAAATTAGAGATGTAGTTCCAACAAGTGGAGAGACGATTCCAAGTTTTGAGACTGCAGCTGATAATCCAGTAGACTGAATTGCAAAACAGGAAAGGAAAAGTACTTTCTGGCTGGAGGGTAGGATAATAAATTTACTCATGTTAGGAAAATAGACCATAGCCAGAGATATGGTACTTCACTTCAGAAAGCACACAGACTGTAAGGCCAAATTAGCAAACTCTTTGTTATACAAATTGTGGGAAAGGAGTAAAGATTGAATAAGGGATTCAAAGATGTAAAAGATGTGGATATCACTCACAAGAGTGTGTGTAATATTGGAAAAGAAATGAGGGATGCTAGTTTTTTAACCTTGTTACATGAAAGCTTTTGTTAAGTACTTTGTCCTAGGAATCCATTTATTAAGGTGGTTAACACAAGCTGTTGGAATAAACCACTTTCAAATTCAGGAATTGAACATAGTCCAATGCAGGCTAGGATATCTTTCTCCGGCTTTGGCTATACTGTATAAACCAGATGCACTTCCAAGTGCCATAGCAGTGGAATTAGATGCATCATCCTAGATCTTAGAGAGAGAAGTGAAACGCCATCAGTTCTGCTCACAGGTTACTGGCCGCATCTAATGACCTGACTCCAATCTAACTGCAAATATGTTTGAGAAATGAGTAGGGCTCATACAAATATTTGGTGAACATAGGTCATATGTCTAGAACTGACACCTTTCTTTGCTCCTTTCCTCAAATACAGTAAATGAATTTCAACTCTTCCACAGGAGAAAACACAAAACCCCACACGAACAATGCATCCTTGAAGTCTGGACTCTACGGGTGTGAAGCAGCATTTTCTCCATCATCAGGGAGGTAGCACACCACTTTCTTGAGATTGCTGAATAACAAGGCCATTTATCTTACCTTCCATACCACTGCTGAAATAAGATAACTACAATACACATTTTGGGGGGCGGGGGAGGAAGGGAAAGAAAGAACCCAGTAAGTCTAAATCTGACTAGGTAAACATTACAAGGAACCCCTACTCTGGGCATTGGGAGGTAGTCCCTTGATGAAACCCTGATTCTTCTCTCTGAGAAGTCCTTATTTGTCTTTATTTGGCTCTGCTCTCTTCCTCATTCATTTCCTTCCTCAGCCATAATCTGCATTGGGCTGTGTGGAGTATGACCACGCTGGAATTGCTCATTCTCAGCTCACTTAGAAGGTTATAGTCCCCAGGTCTTTTTAAAAATCTTAAACAGCCAAAGGGAACCTGGGAAATCAGGGTCAGCACATGGGTATGTGTTGGATAAATGCCTCAGGTACAAAGAATTTATGATCTCAAATAAAATGTAAAATAAAAATGTGCTTTAACATCTACAACACTCGTATAAAGAATAACTAAATAAAGTAGCAGGGTCATTCAAAGAAAATGGGAAACCAATTCAAATAGAACTACTGAATTTAGTAGGTTAATCTGTAATATGATAACCGGCCCTCCTCGTTTATGCCTCCTTCTGCAAATTCTGCACCAGAACAATTGCAATTTCCCAAAGTTACTGCTCTTTGCCATTTTTGTCTTTTTCTGTGAGTTTGCATAGGTTACTTCCTCTGCTCCTCTGCTTATAATTTTCTTTCCCACTGACCACCTGATAAAATCATACTCATCCTGTAAAACTCATGTGAAATGAGAACTCCTCAATGAGACCATCCGATTGGCCAGGAGGGCTCTAACTACTCCCTTGCTTGTACCTCTATAGATTTTGCTTGCTGATGTTTTTATCCCAGTGCAGCATGCAAATGGTATATTCAGGGAAGCTAATGCATGCTTGAAACAGTGTTTCCAGCCTTTTCTTTGTAGACATATTTTATCTTATTTATTTCACACGGTAATAATTATACTCCATATACAGTGGTATGTCCCAATATCTTTTTTAGTTAGCCTTGATACTATAAGGTTTTCATTACATAATTCTAAATGGTTATGTTATATTCTAAAGAATGGCTTCTCCATACCTTTTCAGGTGAACACAATTCTTCCCTGTTTTCCTTTTATAAATAACAAACCAACATGTCCTTGGGGCCCCCTAATGCAGCTAATCATGAAACTCATCAACGTGTAGTATGTCATAAGTGGTATACTGAACCATTCCTCATTTTCTTCCCAGTGTCACCTGACAGAAATTTTACTCAGTGTTCCTAAATGGCCTCTGAGAATTAAGAATGTACTTGTCCCCATTGATGAACTGTTACCTGTTTCAACTGCTGCATAGCAAACCACATCAAAATTTAGTGGCTAAAAATAACAATTTTATTATTTTTCATGATTCTATATGTTGACCAAGGTCATCTGTATAGTTCTCTGTGTGAGGTGAGCTGGGGCTACGTCACCTGGGGACTTGTTTGGGCTGGCACATCCAGCATGGCTTCTTCACAGGGCTCATAGAGGATACTGCCTTTGGTTGGGAGCGCAGCTGAGGTTCTTAACCAGATTTTACATTTATGGCCTCCCTGTGTGACTTTGGCTTCTGAGCAGCAAATGGATTTTGAGAAGAAGCATCTCAAGTCTGGTTTTACCCAAAGATAAACTTGCAATGAACACTGATTTCTCCCGCATTCTATTGTTCAGTGGCCACACGACAATAAATAAATGAATAAATAAATAAACAAATAACACAAGGGAAGGGCAACTTAATGCCCTTTGTTCATGGGGCTGTGACAGATAATTGATAGTCATCTTTAGTGCACCAGGTGCTTAGTCACCAGTTACTTTGGGTGTCATGAAAAATCTTAAATTCTCTTAACTCTATTTAACCTCAAAATTCTGAGACGTACTGTAAAGAATTTTTTCTTACTGAACTTTCTTCTTGCCAAGGTAAACATGTCAGACATTCAGTATAACTGCCTCCAATACAATTAAACTTAAGTAAATCTTGGGAGAGAAAATTATGTAACGTGTTTCCTCTTGACAGGTGTGGTCTACATAGTCTCCTATAGATGCTCTGTATACACTTTACTGTAATTTTCTCCACCCTGTTTCATTCCTATTAACTTGTATTTGTTTCTATGTCAAAGTATCAAGCACCTACAGGGGTCGTTCCCCGAACGACATAGCAAGAGCACCAGCGATCCCATTGTAGCTGGGCTCAACAAGTCGGGCTTCGGTGATGGCAGACTGGGCTATTTTGCTCTGCAGTTTCCCCATATCATGTCACATCTAGAGAACAGAAGCTGATAAAGAAAGAAGAGAGTTCAGATCTGCATTTTGACATGAAATGTTAAAGGGATAAACATTCAAACTGCCTTCAGGAGGAAGAGTGTTTCATGAGAGGTTTTTTTGATTCACCACTCTATTCCAGAGTCCATAAAACGGCGCCCATGCTCTTCCACCTAAAATTACAGATACACTAAGAAACAACACAGTGTCACAACCTTATTAGGAGCATAACATTTCACATTAAATCTCAAGCAAATTAGAAAACAAATAAAAATATCTACAGTTTAAGTTTTGGGCCTCTTTAAAAATATAAACTCAGTGAGCTCATAATGTTCACTCAAGTTTTTTCTCCTCCAGATCCCTGCTTCAAATTCAGCTGAAGTTAGTGACAGAAACTTTTGCACTCGAGACTGAGAGAGAGAGACCTGAGAGATTCTATGACATTGCCCAAAGTTCACACATCATGGATATTGCTAGAGGCTAACACTCATTATCCACCTCTAAACTCTCACAAGTGAATCTATGCTTTTCAAAAATGCCTTTTTCAGTGGAGAAAAAGGATATGAGATGAACAGCTATGTTAAAAATGTGCAGCCTACACTAACCCTGGATCTCCTTATCTTGGACATTTCACTAGCAACTACCTTCCAATTCTAGTTGCAAAAGATATTATGCAAGCCTCAAATTCGCTCAGTTAGACAGACAGGAAACTTAAAGTCTGTACTAAAGAATTGAATACAGAACAATTTCTTCTACTCATAGACTTTAATCGCTACCCACATATTTAGAAAAAAATACTGTTGAACTTCATATTGAAACAGCTATAAGAAAATTTCCCACTTGGATGTCCTGCAGGCAAGTCAAAATCCAACATGCTCAAGAATGAACTGATTACCTTCCCAGAAAACTTTCTGTCACAATTAATTGCACCACTATCCAACCCATTACTCAAGACAGAAACAGGCTTTTTAACTCGTAAGCCCCAGATTTGGGGAATTCTATCAAATAAATATAATCTAAGTCTAGAATTTACTACAATGTGTTCTGTGAAATACTAGTTCCACAATATGCTTCAATGAAAAGAAAATTGTTTCACAGTGAAAAGTAAATTCTGTTACTCAGTCCCCCAGTTAAGAGTTTACGCTGCATTTTAGCAAATCAGAGTTTGTTTAACTTGAATTAACCCGGTGTTTTTCTAAGTTATTTGATCCACAAACTTTTCTTTTCAGTACCTACAAAAATCCTTCAAAGCTGGCATCCCATGGAGCACACTTAAGGAAATGGTGCTCTAACACATCTCTTGCTGCTTACTTTATTTTCTCATTATAATTTACCCACCCTAATATAAAAGTCTTCTAACTAATCTTATGTCTACTCTTCTCCCTATTATGTTTATTTTTCACTGTACCAGGACGGACACTTACGGAATACAAATCTGATTCTATCATGTTTCTGCTTTGCCCATTCTATGGCCTTACTATATTTATAAGATTGTATCAATTAAAAAAAATTTAGCTACAAGTAACAGAATCCCAATTCAGTAGCTCCAGAAAGATGTTTTTAACACTTAAGTTCAGGCTGGGATAGAGAGTTTCAAGGCTGCTGAAACCAGCAAAACAATACTATTAAGAATACATGTGTTTCCAAGTTTCTGCTTCGTAAGAATACAGGAGGGAAAAGTCATAGGTGCAGGATCTATTGCTCCAGGCATCACCACCTTACACAACAATAATCAAAGTCAGAAACAAAAGTAGCTCCTAATTTTTCACTTTGTGTTAGGGAGGAAAAATCTTTCTCCTAAGCCCTATAGAAAATTTCTCCTCAGAAACTGTTGTCCAGCATAGAAATCACATTCTGTGTTCTGGCTTCAACGAGAGTGGAAAAGTGGAATTCTAATACTTTCATCTTTAGTAGTTGAAGGTAGGCTTGCAAGCATGAAAAAACAATGATGGTGGGATATTGCTGTTGCGGGGGAAGCAATCAGAGCTATCCTTGACATTCAAGACAAAACAAAAGCTAGCTAGCTTAGCGTGTCTTTTTAGTATCATTACTGGTCAGTTCTGACATTATATCACATGTTCCAGTACCTACATAGTTTTTTATGCTATTTATTTTACTAAAATTCTCTCTTCACAAATTATTCATGTTCAGATTTTCAGATTTAGATTAAACAGAATAATCCTGAACACTTCAACCTCCAACAGAGCTAGTCATTTTCCTATGAATTACATTTTTTGTAGAGAGAATTTGATAAGTGTGTGGTATTTATTTTTTATGGCCTAACT